>JASDQU010186891.1:689-16979 GCA_032191745.1 Picea mariana | reverse complement strand
TTTTAAAAAGTAAGCAAAATGTTTCTATCACCTTATCATAACCAAAGAATGTTTTAATAGAAAAATCAAGTTGTTTTAGAGTTGAGAGGAACTCTCTACCTTGACATTCAAACTTTGACTATACCTTCAACATATTTTGAGAAGTTAAGGAATTGGGTAAGATGTGATAGGTCAACTAGATGGGGAATGCGATAAACTTTTGACTTTATGAGTATTTTAAAAAGTATGTTGTATAGTAACATCATCTTATCATTAACAAAGTCATTGTTGTAGAAAAATCAAGTTGTCTAAGAGGATCAAATTCTTGATACAACAAGARAATGTTAATAAMAATATGATATGAAAAGGTGTTATTGGATTTGAAATGTTATATTAAGTTTTAGTTAAGAGGATTCATTATGGAGAATAATATACTTAATTTAAATTTATGGGTTTTTTCATTATTCATTCGTGGTGAAAATTATCCACATTGCATGGATTGCCCAAAATAAGTAAAATCATGAAATGGTTTGTAATGGAATCATGAAGCTAATTGTAAAAAATACTTGTCCATTATAGTTATGGCAATCCACTCACATTAATTAATGATAATAATTTTGAAGTGTGGATAATGATTGTTGCCATTAACTTTTGTGCTTTCAAAAGTTTTATTGACTAAACTTTACACGTTTATTATCCCATCTACTTTGACTTGCAAAGTTCTATTTTTTAGTGTTCCATTTTTCAGGCCATGTTTTAGTTAATGAATATATTTTATGTGTTGGTGTTTTTAATTGATTTATCAAAAAGTAAGATAATTCTATTAATGTTTAACAAGGGACCAATACACTTGCTCAATAAGAGTCAAAAGTACAACCAGTGTGAATAAACATTAAAAGTGCACAAGTAACTCGTATCATTACTATAATAAAAGTAAATAAGGGGAGTTGTGGAGCAACAAATCCCTGCCAAGAAGGCAGAAAGCATGTGCTTCGATGTTCATGAGTTATTTTCCATGTCATACAAAATCAAAATCTGAAATCTGGAAATCAAAATATAAAATCATATGAAATTTAAAGTAGTTGAATGAATGTTAAGTAAATTTAGATGCTTCCAAATGTGCAGAGAAAAGAAGGGATCTTTAGGCTCTCACAGCAGGAACAAACCAAAGTAATGTATCCCCTAATAATTGAATATGAGTCATATCCTAGTCGACATGAGTATGGCCCTCCATCCACTAATGTCTTGTCTGGTGTACGTAACACTACGTGCCAATAGAAAAGAGTAAATACAAACACGGGTTGCTTTGAATGTGTCAGACAGACATTAGACATTATAAATGTTGAAGGTTCTTTAGTATGGCGTGTATCATGGGTTGTGTGAGGATACATTTGAATATGTGAATTATCCTTGACATCAACACGATGACAATAATTTATATTCGCACGCCATGACAAGTATTTCCAAGGTTCTGTATTATTACAATGGTTACAACACCGAGAGGTATATGTGCTTTGCATCGTTTATCATCATTAAAATCCCACCACACAACTAGGTTGTGCACACTACTCAGCACAAAGATATGAGAGGGGTTAATGCGCCTTCTAATGCGAGCACCTGTTTAGTATGGAAGTTGCCAAAGACTTATGTCTTTGGTGGAGCGGGTTCCATTGTCACTGTGATAGTTTTTGCTTTCATGTTTTTGGTTTGGTCTTTCTGGAAGGGCTATAGTCGGGGCCGTTCAGAAGAAAATAACTTGAGATCAGGGAATAACAATGAATCAGATATCGAGTTTGGTGAAAACAATGAGACGATGAACAATGCCATGGTGTCTTTCTCACACGATATGCCAGAGAAAGTAATTGTTATTATGGTCAGTGATGAGACTCTGGCTTTTATTGCCAACCCAATCCCTCTACCTGCAAAATGAAAGAGGAAACACATGGTGTATTCCATTGTTAGATTTACATATTTGAATATGATTAAGTATGGAAAAAGAAAGTCTAATACCTTTTTAATATAGAAGTATACATGTTATAGATCTGTAAATATGTATTTTGTTGTATTTCAATGTCAATAATCTAATAAATAAAAAATCAAAAGTTACAATTTATATTTAATAGGTTATTATATACGTGAAATAACAAAAAATTTAATATTTAATATTTTAAAATTAATATTTAAATTTTTTTATTTGTCTCTTATTCAACACATAAAGAGATCTTTAGTTTATACGACAGGAACAAGTATGTGCGTGACATATTATTATACGTTATGTAATAATGATAATGCATGCTCATACATGCAGTGATCCAAGTGTCCATTATATTCATGGAACTTGTACACCAATCCGAATGTCGGTTAGCAACACATATACAGAAGTACTCAACCAGCAGGCAGCTTGAAGTTTATTCATTAGAATCATTATCTCAAAAACAATTCTAATTGACCAGATCGATGGAATTGCACGATGTCGAGTTCTCTCCTTGTCCACTACCTATGTTGAATGAAAGCGATCAAACAAAGGAGAGATATCTAAGTATATAAGGAGAATACTGACCTTATCCTATTGAGACAAAAGATCATGGAGGATATCTCAGATGTTTGGATTCAGGCGTCAACTATGGTAATTATTAGAGGAAGTGAGTTTCCTATAGACAATATATAGTTCTTGAACCCAGAGGGATCAGTTAGCCTACGACCAATCGAACATATTTTTATCGTTCATGTACCCACTGTATGGACCTCTAACTTCAAGCATTAGTGAGGAAGTTTGCCTAGATATATTGATTGGGAGTGAAAGGCCTCGTTCGTGGTGCGATAAGTAACAAGCATCCCCTTCTGTGAGAGGCCTGGCCCGAAACCATATCAACAATCGCATCACAACATGATTATTTGATTCGTTGATAATTAGTTATCCCCAGGCTTAGGTGTGAGGGACTTGTTTGAAACTTGGTAATGACCTCGTTTCATTGATGACATCAACGAAGTTTTTTTTTAAATTATATTAATTTGTAATGTATTCAAAATTTGCATCCTTTGTCGTCATGTGTACAACTTATATATACAGTGATAGCCATTGTGGCTTGTAGAAGGAAGACTCATTATGGTGGGTTGTAGGGACTGTCTTACAATAAATGAGTCAGATTCATATGTGTGTCACAGGACATTAGGGTTATAGTGAAATAAGATTACAAGCAAACTTAGTGCCAACATGCATGGCATGCATGGACTTGTTAACGATGTGTCAATTGATTCTATGCGATACACAATCCTTCTTTTTATAAAAATATTGGTAACATAACACTGACTTCTATGGCCGTCAATCTCAGAGAATTACAGTACCACCAAATCCAAAGAACATTGTGAGAGGATTGAGTCGTTTACCTTTCGTCTAGGATTGATTCGCATTACAGTACCACCAAAGCAAGAGAGCATTGGGAGAGGATCAATCTGTTTACCTTTCATGAAGGATTGATTTGCTTGGCACTTTAGGGGAAATTGCATGGGAAGGTAAGGGCTGCCAACGATCTACAACCCCGAATCTTTTTTTTCCTTTTCACTTTTACAACAAAGAGTGAATGATAATTCATTTTCAGTGTTAGATTCAATAATAGTTCAGTTTGAGTGTCAACGATGTGTTTGTACCCGTGACAGTATATGCATGCAATTTACTACTACAATTTATATAAATGCTACCTATCTTTCCTCGTCAATTGCGTGGAAAATGAGTGACAGGCAGACAAACCTTAGGTAGTGACATGGATTTTCCATATTCTTTATATATCGATAGCGAAATAATAGAGGATGAATATCAAAATTAGTCTGTAATATTTGGCCCTAGAGGAGCTAAGTGCTAGACAGACCAATTTGGGAGTTGGTGAAAAGAAAAAAAAGAAACAAGGAGCCGACTTATTACCTATCCTTCCAGGCCGCTTTAAGGTTAGCGCAATAGAATTAACCAGCTATTAGAATGCCATCTTCTTCACCATAGGCTTGGGGAAAAAACTTCTCCCTGCGGCATGTGGGTAACCAACAATAGAATATTTGGTCCCCGGCAAAGGAAGGTAGGAAACACATCATGAGGGTGAGTCAAGGTGGGTCAGAACCCCTTTAAGTAGACATTCAAAAACTTGTTCAAGATTTATTGCCTATAGTAAACATAAATGGTGTTTTCCTTGCTTAGTTCACGCAAGCAATAAGACAGGCCAGATGGTACCTTACCTAAGAGAGACTATGATTCTTTATTTTTCGGGATTCTTGAGATTTGTTTCCTATGGGGTAGGGGGAAAGCCAATTTATGAATCAGGGTCAGAGCTTCATCAAAGTATCGGGTGGGTAGACCGGGGCAACAAACCGGAGCTGTTGCAAAATAGTAACAATAGAGGCAACAATTGACAGTCAAAATCAATGGTTTAGCTTGTCGTTATGCATGAAGCAAATATGTGTGAGCAGTTCTAACAATAAACATAAGAACATATGCAGTGGGTGAATTATTGGGTTAATTTTTCTCTTGTAGATTGTTGTCTCCCAACTATAGAAGGCATTAGTATTCGGCAGAGAAGATATCACAGTCCAAGGCGATTGCTCGACCTCCCAAGTGTAATCTGGTAAGCCTTCCTCCTATGCTTGCCTTAGTTCATCTACCATACTGCAACATTTTGAATACACAGATGAAAATTTTATTTTGAATTCATAGATGCAAGTTTCATATATTTTGAATACATAAATGCAAGTTTCATTAACGTTTTGAATACATAGATGCAAGCTTCATTAACAGAACTTACAAAGAGCAGTTATTTGCTATGTAACCAATCATCACAGTATCCTTGGGTTCCTCATCCTTCCCAAACTGATGTTGCATGCCGCGGTAAAGCTGGGGTTCATCGTCCTCCCCAAATTGATGCAGAAGATTGATGTTGCATGTCGCAGGCAAGCGGAAATACTAACAGAATGGCTGTGGGAAATTGGAGAGGAGGCTACGGAAAATTGGAGAGGAGGTTGTGTGTCATGCGTGTAGGAGCAGGTAAAGAAGAGAAGCAATAGGATCTTGTAGCTTTTCATGGTGGCGTAGGTGACAACATATGGAGTAGGTGGCAGCAAATACAATGCGCTATGGACTATTATGGCCTATGCATTATATCATAACATTTAATGCTAAGAAGTAACGCTAGACTCATTTCTAGCATTACTTTGTTTGCAAAAAATGAGTACTCAAAACTATGAGATGAACTAAGCTATTCGTTCATTGTGCCTTGGGAAGAGGCCAAATAAAAATTCAAAATCAAAACTTTGATTTAGGTATATGAATTTCCAACCTAAATGATATGTTTTTTTAAAACTTTGGTTAAAAGAGTGAATTTTTTTTTATTTTTGTGTCAATTTAATAGAATGGATGAAAATCCATTACTATTAGTCCCTACCAACCTAAAGGATAGGGACTAATAAGACATTAATTAACTAGTACGCATAAACATAAAAAGTAGTGCAACACTTTGTTTGGAAATTAAAGTATGGTCATTTGTCAAAAGGTAGAATAGAGGCATGAATGGTTTTTTAGGTTCAATCCTATCCAAATATACCTTAATCCATCCAAGTTTGAATCACTAAGAAATTATGATTCCTACTTTTCTTTAGGTGATCCTTATCTCACGACAAGGAATGTGGCTTTCAAGTCATCTCCACTCTCCTCATGTCATGATTTTAGCTTTGTGTAGTCTACATAATCTTTCAAGTCATATCCACTCTCCTCGTGTCATGAATTTTAGCTAAGTCTAAAAATTCTTTGAATTATACTACTAGGTTTTTTCCTTTTAAAATAGTATATGGATACTCTCTTGGAGGGGTGAAATAATTAATACTTCTTCCATCAAATGCTTGTGATTCTATTGATGTTGAATAATTTATAGAATGGAGATGGACTTCTTTAAGAAAATTTAGAAAAAGTTTTGAACAACATAATGAAGTCTACAAGGATAGAGTCGATATCAAGAAAAGAGAAATTGGGCATCAAATTGTTGTTATGGTGTATTTATGAAAAGATCAATGTCTCAATGCTAATGTAATAAATTAAATAAATTTGGACCATGTCGAATTTTGTAAAAACTGGGCAATAATTCTTATATTTTGGATCTTTCAAATTTGATGTCACTTATATTGTCAATATTGTGTCTTTATTGCATCGAGAGCTACAAATTGCATATACAACCCAGTATGGATGAGATTGCATAACACTAATAAACTAAATTGAGGCCCATAAAATGTTTTTTTTTAACATAGACCATAATAGCAATAATAAAAAAATATGATAATAAAATAAACTATTGTACATCCATCTTGACCCCAATAATTTAAGCAACTACATGTTTGTGCCTAGATTCCTTTTTTATTCCTATTGGTGCTTAATAGGTCTACGATTAAGGTGGACCTACGTGGGTCATTATGAAAGGGAAGAGACACATGGATCAAACAAACAATGTAGCAATAAGACAATTGCTAAGTTGGTTGAAGGATCTACATACAATTCCATTTGAGACATTTGAAAGAGTTCTAGCGATGAAGCTGCATGTACTAGCATTGTCATGGAAAGGATTAAAGAAACACTACCTAATAAAATGGAAGAACTCGCTAATAGCTAGGTTGAACTAGAAAATTTATATTATATTATATTGATGTACACAAGTGACCAAAATAAGTCAATGGGATGAGGAAGAACAATGTCTGATAAAAAGAATAATGAATGTCTAGAACATCTTCTCTTATTAGTGATCTACTTTTGACTGAGTTACTTCTATATGTTACTAAATCACAAGATTGATATTAACCATTGTATGAATGATAGAGATAGGGCTCCTAAATGTCATGGAATTTTCAATAGGGGGTATGGTGGTGAGTCTTGTTGTCATTATCACTCATAAGGGTAGGGGCCTACCTCAAGGTTATTATCATATGGAACCACGTGACTCTTACATCTGCTTCAAGTTCTGCAATATTTGTATCTAGGGATTGTGTTGGGTTATTCTAGTTAGGAACATTGGTGTCGTACTATTATGGAAATAAAGAGAGTACCATCTATATAATAGATATAATTAGTTATGGAGATTATTAAATAAATGGTTAGTTTAGGTTGAGGAGTGGATTGGAAACAACAATTTTATTTCCCTTGGTGAAGGTGGCTATAGAAAATTGCATGGAGACCAAGTGTTTTAACATTCAAATACTTGGATTTTTATTTGTAGAATCAATTAATTTTGTTGTGAGAGACATTCTGTTGATTGATTGGTTTGCTAAAATAAAGAACAATATTCATGGAGTATTCAAGGGCCTGAGGGCCTCCAGAGTGAAAATGATAGAGTTTACATTGCATTATGGTGACATCTACTTCACATGGTCAACTTCAAGTTCGTGAATGCCAAAGAAATAAGCATGTGTGGTGATGCAAATCCTCTTAGCAACAATGCTCATCAAACATTCTCGTTTCTTTCATTTAGCAATGATCATATAGTATAGAAAACTTTTATAAGAATGGGAAATTTGGCATCAATAATGTGAACTTGATGCAATCTCCCTTGGAAAAAAAAAAGTGGAAACCTTTCACTCTGTCTTCCAAAGTCTCTTTTGTAAACAATAACTAATCATGTAATTTGACCTAGGAAGAAGAAGAATATAAAATGGAGAATGAAGGTTGGGAAAAATACATTAAATGTACATTTTGATCATTTTATACATATGTGGCAATACTTCCCAATTTCCTATTATTATAAGAAGGCATGTGAGAACATGTTTACCTAGAAATACCAAAGAAGTGTCAAAACATTTCAAGGATGAGATCATCACACTCAAGGTCCAACATAACGACACATAACCTGAATTTTGTAGTATTTTCTAAAAGTGTTACCCTCCTTCCCAATCATCTCTTTCTATAAATAAGTTTCTATTAAAAGTTACTAATATTAATATATAAAAACATTTAGAAAAACCATCCTCTCAAGGACATTAGAATAACTATCGAGAAATAAAGAAATCACATTTTAATAAGTTAATATATATTGTGAACAACTAAGAAAAGGCTTTTGAATATCCTCATCCTCTTGTTCTTCAATTAAACAAGAGTCATATTTTTCAAGGCCCAGACTGGTTACCTTATCTCCTCTTTCATCTTCATCGAGAGACAAATATTCAAAGGAGAAATAATTTAGAGACTCAATGATATTTTCATCATGGATTGACCAATCAAATTGTTAATTTTCATCATCATCTTCTTCTTCATTGGATGGTTTGTCCTTCTCTTTAGAAAAGTCTTTATTAGATGTCATTGTTGTAACTATAATGAAAAAAATAGATTAGAATATTAAAAAAATATTCCCTTCTACTAGAAAAGGAAATCATGAAAATATTACTTAACAAAATGTTTTGAAAAAACCTTGCAACCAACTAGACACAAAATTAAAAGCTACACTGAAACTATAAATTAATGGTGTCCCCATAATGGCAACAAAAAGGAATGCTTCGTAGCCACAATAAATAGGAAAAAACGTTGACACACTAAGGATGATATATCTCAAAAAAGCCATTATGGTGATCCATTTTTTTATTTTTTCTCCAGTCTTTGCACTACAACCAACCACAACTCTTTGCACTACAACCAACCACAAATATTTAGGTGAGACCTCAAATTAAAAGTGAAATGAATACCAAGAAACTCAAAAAAAGGTTGAATCTAGGCCCAACCCTTGTCTTCAAGCCATCCACGCAGCAAGCATTGGCTTTTACTATAACCTTGGGTTTTAGCCCATTGTACATTGGAACTAGACACAATCCAAAATGTTTGAATGCAATGCATTGTTTCATCCCACGAGGTCTTATATTGCATAATTAAACATGGATCATTTCGAAATCAAGTTTAAGACCATATGATTTGGTCCTAAACAAACCTTCAAAATAGTCTAATGTTGTTATTATTTCATTGATAAAATAGAGGCCTTGATCTTTAAGCACAATAGGAAGTCAAAGCATTTTGAAACAAGTTCAAACCTATTTTTGAGTATGAAATGTTTCACAAAGTCATTATAAATAGAAGTTCTAAACATAGAGCATCGTGATTTTTTTATTTTTTTTATTTATCAAACAAATATTGCTAGTTAAAATACAACCCAATCGACACCCAATTAGGATATTGTATGATGCTACTCATCTTAGGATATCTTTTTGATTGGATATTCTAAACATAAGCACTTTCATTTAAATAATATTAGTACATACATTTTTTTTACTATTTCAAATTCTTTATTTTAACCTTTCAACTATAAGATACAAATTAAATCTTGCTCCATCGGTTTGTGATGGGACTTGATAAAGTATCTAGACAAACAATTTATTCATACGTTCCAATTGCATACACTGGTATTCAAATTCTTTATTTTAACCTTTCAATCATAATATACAAAACAATTTATTTATACTTTCCAATTGCATACAGTGATATTCAAATTCTTTATTTTAACCTTTCAACCATAATATACAAATTAAATCTTGCTCCATCGGTTTATGATGGAACTTGATAAAAATTCTTTATTTTAACATTTCAACCATAATATACAAATTAAATCTTGCTCCATCGGTTTATGATAGAACTTGATAAAGTATCTAGAACAACAATTTATTCATACTTTCCAATTGCATACACTGATATTGAGGATGAGATAATGATTATTATAGATAAATTCAACAATCGAATTTGTTTGTATACGTTTACTTGTCATTGTGCTTTTCTATGGAGGACGGATACAACTTTAATGCATGGATTCTCGTCACTGTGCTTTTCTATGGAGGACGGATACAACTTTAATGCATGGATTCCATGAAGGAGGGATTCAACATCAACACATGGATTCTCTGAGGGTTTAGCAGAGAGTAACTAGTAAGAGGGATTAAATGAATCATATGAGATTCCTTGTCAATGCATAAGTTTATTATTGTTTTGGATAAAATTATTTACAGAAATACATTATGGCTTAATTGTCTCTCGTGGAATTTTATCAAGAAAAATTTTAGAGAGAAAATGAAATATTTTAAATTTACCTATCAAATTAGGAGTTAAGGATGTCTTGATTCTCTTAATCAAATAGATTTCATTCTTCCCCATAGAATCTAAGACTAACCTCATCATAACTATGTAGACATTATATTAAATTTAATTTTAGATTTCACTCTTTAGAAAATGTTCTAATATTAAACATGGTAAAATATCTATCAATTAAATATTACTTCCTTATCATAATTCAAGATGTTCATTTAATGAAATTTATGATATAAAGTTGCTTACCTTATCATAATTCAAGATGTTCATTTAATGAAATTTATGATATAAAGTTGCTTACCTTATGTTATTTTTCTTGCTTTGATTACAAATTTTGACTAGTTAACTCATATTTTGCTTTGAAATTGTCTTTTTTTTTTTAAATTGGCCTCATTAAATAAGGTCCATTAGGTAGTTAGATTGTGTATTAAATACTACCAAGTGGGCCCGTTAAAGAAGGTCCACTAGGTAGCTGATGTGTGTACTCAATAATGTAATAATGTAATGTGAACTCATTAAAGAAGGTCCAATAGGTATTTGAAGTGTGTACTCAATGATGTAATGTGGTATGTTTAAATATGGTACACTAGGTAGTTGGCATTCGATAATGTAATATGGGTCAATCATTAATGTGAGGGCCACTAGTTGTTACAATTAGGGTTTGCTAGAAGCTATTTATAGGGGTAAAGAACTATGTACTAAGAGGCATTAAATATTTTACATTAGATTGAAGCTTTGCTATTTTGGAGGCTAACCCCTCAAAGTGGTGTTGTGAACATTGTTATCAGTTCCAATATCAATATCAAGTTTTCCATTTCACGTGTTCAATTACTATTATTCCTTTCTTATTAGCCATTGTGGATGTTATCTGTTTGATACTATTCATTTTGCATATTAAGAATATTTCATATTTTCAACTCTTTTAACTGTTTTTGGGATTTTTGATCCGGATTATTTTCGGAATGAAATGAAAGCAGCGATATTACAATAAAATACTCATGAAAAATGCTAGAAACAGAGAAATACAACAATACATGATTTCTATTAATGAAAGAATTGTAAAGAGACTGTAAAAATACAGAGTGCAAGACTCGCTAGAATGGTGGCATCTTTATCTCTAAGAAGAGATGTGACAGCTACGCTCATTCGCAAGAAGATCATTACAATGAGGCTCTGAAGGCATTTTTTATGATAAACATGAATGCCAAAACCCTAGCCATCCAAAAACCTAACCCTAGAAGATGAAATGCCAAAAGTCCTGTGGGCCCCGTTTGGGAAAGTTAGTACATTAATTTCTCGGGGTCGTAAATTTTTCATACGATCTCGTTTTTAGGTGCGTGATAGCCCATTGGAAAGGTATTTTCGAGAACTACGCATTACGCCATCAAAATCTGACTATGTCTATAGTTTGATTGTGGCGAGCCAAAAAAACATTGTTTGGGGCCCCAAAACAACCCTGGAAGTACAGAAAGATGTGTTGGCTTGAAAACTTCCAAAATAAGCCAATTGGATTAGGTGGGCGGCCACCAATATCCACCTGGAATATGTGCAGGGCTTCAGAAAACCCTAGAAGTGTAGAATCCACAATTACAAAGAAGTACAGAAGAACGTGTTGAACTAAAAAATAACAAGAGGATCCAGTTGGAATAAGTGGGTGGCCACCAATATCCATCTGGATTAGTCCTCCCCCCTTAGGAAGTAATGGTCTCCATTACATTGAGTTCCCATGGAAGAGGGGAAATCATTTTATGAATCTGAATCTTAGTGAGTTGCATGCCTTGTTGGAGAAGTTGTGTTGCTTGGTCTGTGGAAGACTGTCACAAACCTGTTGTGGGCGGGGTTGAATCTGTTCCACCAGCATGTTGTCTCCGGGCTTGACGGGATATTGTGTGGGAACCATTGTAGGTGAAGAAGCAATATATGCTTTATCTTCTGCAATATGTTTTTGTTGGGTAGAAGGTGTGGAGGCTGCAGTGGTTGTAGTGGCCTTCTGTGCATCCTTTGAACAGACTGTGAAGAGGATGAATTTTGCAGTATGAGAGATGACCTTGAGGCATTTTTTTGGTGGAACGATAGTCAGAACTACCTCTGGTATCCGATAGAGCTTATCTCCTAGAGTAATAATGACACTACAGGGTCTAGACTCATAAACAACACGACGTTTCCACATATATGGTTGGCCCAAAACAACATCACATACATCAAGAGGGGAAACATCACACACTACCTCATCCTTGAAGGGATGGATGCCATAGGATGGGCGACACTGTTGGTTGACACAGAGATCTCGTACCTGGTGAAGCCACCCGATGTTGTATGGCTGCGGGTGTGTTGTTGTCGACAACCCCAATTGTTTGACGACCTCAGTTGAGATGAGGTTCTTTTGGTTGCCATTATCAAAAATAAATGCAACGGGGTCCCCTTCACCCACATCTATGAATGGAAGAGGCGCTCCCCCTCTTCAAGATCTATTGGTTCTTCTGGTTGAATTGTTGTGGTCATGATAGTAGTAGTGGGGTCTGCCTCGATGATATGTTTCTTTTCAATATTTTTTGGATCGAATTCTGAATCAGGGTTCGAATACGCATCTTTGACCTTGGCCACCAATGAATTTTTCGAGCAACATTCATCGGTGTTGTGCCAGTTGATTTGTGGAAGTCACACCACTTCCCAATGTCATTCTTTGTCTTTCCTTTACCCTTCTTGTCTTGTGTCTTGGAATGGTTTTCTAGAGGTTGTTGGTTCGGGCCATATGTATCATGCTTTGGTTGTTGTGGATTTGCAGACACGAATTCCCATTTATTATTGTCCCTAAATTTCTGCTCGATTTTGACAGCATATCGATAGGCAGTTCCCAATGATGAGATGTTTAGGAAATCAATTTCGGTTTGGATTTACCTATGCAGATCCCTGCGGCATTTCAGAACCAGATGTCGCTCAGAGTCTTTGAAACCCAGCTTGGTGCACAAGGTATGAAAAGTGTTTGTGAACTCTGACATTGGTTGGCTCTTCTCTTGCCGCAAAGTGGTCCATCTCATGTACTGGTCTTCATAGTTATCAATAGGGTAGTATTGTTCCTTGACCGCATCCACAAAAAAATTCCAAGCGAGATCGACCCCATATATTCCAAATTCCTCTGTGGAACTTTTCTCCTAGTAAGTTTCCCACCAATGTTTGACATGGGGGAGAGCCTTGAGGAATGCAAAAGTGATCTTTTCCCCGTCGAAAAAATTTTCAATAGATAAATAACTTTCTAATAGATTTAACCATTTTATTAGGGCATCCACATCTATCTAACCTTCAAATATGGGAATATCAAAATTAATTTGTACCTTGAAGGGAGAGGTTCCAAAAAAATGGTCTCTTGATGATGATGTTCATATTGTTATCGACAGGCGTCGAAGGATGTGTGAAAAATTCTCCATCATTTTGTCCCTCTGAAACGCAAGAAATTGCTCAAGCAACACGTTAATAGAATATTTTTCTCCACCATTTTTCTTTTTTGCCGCCATCGAGGGTTTATTGGGCTTGCGAAAGTGATTTTCCTCAAGAGAGACAAGCTTGACACCCAACTGGCTATACTTGGACCTCATTGGGGACATGCATTGAAAATCGATCAAGAGAAGCCTGCTTTGATACCACTGATCCAGATTATTTTCGGAACGAAATGGAAGAAGATATATTACAATGAAATACTCATGAAAATTTCCAGAAACAGGGAAATACAACAATACATGATTTCTATTAATCAAATAATTGTAAAGAGACTGTAAAAATACAGAGTGCGAGACTCGCTAGAATGGTGGCAGCTTTATCTCTGAGAAAAGATGTGATGGCTACACTCATTTGTAAGAAGATGATTACAATGAGGCTTTGAAGGCATTTTTTATTATAAACATGAATTCCAAAAACCTAACCCTAGGTGATGAAACACCAAAAGTCATGTGGGTCTCGTTTGGGTAAGTTGGTACATTAACTTCTCGGGGTCATAAATTTTGCATACAATCTCAATTTTAGGTGTGTGATAGCCCATTGGAAAGGTATTTTCAAGAAATATGCATTACGCGATCAAAATCTAACTTCATCTACAATTTGACTGCGGCAAGCCAAAAAAACATTGTTTAGGGCCCCAAAACAACCCTCAAAGTATAGAAATATGTGTTGACATGAAAACTTTCAAAATAAGTCAGTTGGATTAGGTGAGCGGACACCAGTATCCACCTGGAAGATGTGTAGGGATTCATATAGCCCCAAAAGTGTAGAATACACAATTACAAAGAAGTATAGAAGAACGTGTTGAACTAAACACTAACAAGAGGACTTGGTTGGAATAGGTGGGTGGCCACCAATATCCACCTGGATCAATTTTGGAACCATGAAAATGTGTAAAAGCGTTGAAAGTGAAGGTAGATGCACTAGCATATTTGGGTCATTTTGCGACGGATGTTTCAACGCTCTTGCGACGTTATGTTGTTGACATTGCGACGAATCTGGAGTCTTTGAAATGTTGTTTTATGTCACGTGGCAATTGCGATGAACTTGAACAAACATTGCAAGAGTGAAAGAATAGGCAATTGCAACAAAAAAGAAATATCGTCACCAATACGACAATATAGGCAAACTATGTGAAACCAACATTTCGTCTCAATTGCGATGCCCATTGCGACAACAACTTTCGTGTTTTATATAGAAAAACTGTCGCAATAATTTAATCGGTCGTCGCACTGGCGACAAAAAATTTTCGTTGTTTACATAGCAAAACCATCGCATCAATTGAAGTTGTCTTCGCGTGTGCGATGACAACTTTTCGTTGTTTATATAACAAAACCGTTGCATCAATTGAAGTTGTCGTCGCACGTGCAACGACAACTTTTCGTTTTTATATAGCAAAATTGTTGCAACAATTGAAGTTGTCGTTGCACGTGCAACAAGAACTTTTCATTTTTATACAGAGAAACTGTCGCAACAATTGAATTTTTTGTCGCACGTGCGAGGACAACTTTTTGTTTTTATATAGAACAACTATCACAACAATTGAAGTTGTCGTCGCACAGGTGACGACAACTTTTCGTTTTTATATAGCACAACTGTTGCAACAACTGAAGTTTTCATCGCACATGCAATGACATATTTTCGTTATTTATACAGCAAAACTATCGTAGTAATTAAGGTTTGCATCACAATTGCGACGACCGATATTTATTTAAAAAATATATATATATTTTAGGCTGCAATTTTGATATTAATATTAATATTACCATAATAATTTTTTAATTGATATGTACTCCATTACTAATAATTTAACAGACAATTAATGAATTCAAAGCGCTAGGACTGCTCTGATCCACTAAACCTAGAATTTGATGCCCTCTTTGTCAAATCCATGAAGAATCTGCTGACCATCTACTCCTCAATTTCCCCTTTGCAAAAGAAGTCTGGCGGCATGCCCTGTCAGGAGGGATCCCTTCTAACCAACTCCCTCCTGACATACCCACTCTGCTAAAAACCTGGGCCACCCTCTGTCCTTTCCCTCTCAAGGCCAACCCTCAAATAAAGTGTTGTTGGATGTCCCTCCCTAAATTCATCCTTTGGAAAATTTGGCTCGAAAGAAACTCCAGAATCTTCAGAAATTTGACCACTTCGCTCGACATCATTTCTGCCAAAGCCAAAGCCCTACTGTGAGACTGCCTATCCTACCTTTGGCCTTGCACCAACTCCCTTTTTCTCAACTCCCATGATAAATATTGGATCCATAGCCTCGCTCTAGACCTCAAATCCCCCCCTCCTCTCACTAAGGATCACAAAATCTGGTGAACTACGGGAATTAGACTACTCTTGGGGGCTTGGAGTCAAATCCAATAATATAGTAGAAGCTTTAAGCCTTTGGAAAGGACTTATCCAAGCCCGGAAGCTAGAAATCAAAGAAATAACGGTGATAGGCGACTCCCAGATTTTAATCTAAGCTATGGTCACCAACACCTTTCCTACTCAAATGAATCTGCACCACATTCTCAAGAAAATCATGCGGCTCTCCCGCTCCTTCCAAAAAGTTGACTTCTTTCATGTGCTCCGTCATCTCAACGACAAAGCCGACCAAGCTACCAAATCCGCCACCCACTTGAGCAAGGGTTAGCTCTCCCTAAATGGAACTTTGGTTTTCGTCCCTCTCCCTTAGCGACACCCGACGAGCGCTCAGTTGGGCCTCCCAAGGCAAGTGGCCTTTATTCCCTCCC
>JASDQU010186890.1:1914-23022 GCA_032191745.1 Picea mariana | reverse complement strand
CCTTGGCAAAGACACATTGGCATCATTTCATTGAGCAATCCAACTCTCCATTGAGTGGATGTGCAAGGAGTTCTTTCATCACCATTTTCATTTTCTTGTTGTAAGGAGAGTAAGCTTGTGAGGGTCCAAGAGCCTTCCCTTGGAGGAAGAAGGGACTCATAGTCCCCTTTCTTCTTGGTGCTTTGATTTCATCAATAGATCAGCCTAAAAACATTGGTGACACGGGTCTATTTGTGTTTTTTATCTCTATGTCTGTATGCTTATGATTTTTGTTGTAATTAGTTAAATTCTAGCTTATAGTTTTGTTTTTCTTTCTCTAACTCTTTCCTCTACAACTGTCATGCTCAGCAGGACCCAACTGGGCATGTAAGCACCTCTTATTTGCTTACCAAAGTGATGAAAAGGGTGCAACACCATGTTTCCTTAAAATTCAAATCTTGGTAAAGTTCACTAAAGTTAGGAAACTATGCCAAGTTGGCACCCATGTTTTGTGGGCCCTTCGAGATATTAGCTCTAGCTGGACCCATAGAATACCAACTTTCACTTCCAACTAATCTAAAAATTCATAATGTATTTCATCTTTCTTTGTTAAAGAATTATATTCATGACCATAGTCATATGATCGATTGGAACATGGTGCAGGTGGAACCAGAAGGAGAGTTTTAGGTGGAACCCCTGTGTATTCTAGACCGGAGAGAAATAGTTCTTTGAAATAGAGTCATTGCTCAGGTAAAGGTGTAATGGAAGCACTTTATCCTGGAGGAGGTCACTTGGGAGTTGGAGGGAGATTTGTGGAAATATCATCCAATCCTATTCCAAGAAAGGAACAAACATCGAGGACAGTGTCTTATTGAAGGGGGAAAGGATGTAACATCCCCAAAAATAAATTATTTTTGAACTTTCAATTTATTAGGAAAATTATTCCGTTTTTGGTAAATTCGAAATTGGAATTTTTTTTCCATTTCTGGCAATTTCGAATTTCGAATTTGATTAATTATAATTAATGATTATGAATGTTGGGAAGAGATATAATTTGACCCAACTAACTACTTGATTGTGACACTTGTATGAAACAAAATATTTTATAATTATTACAGGAGGACAGATGGAACAACCATGTTGAAATCAACTGACCATGACTCCATGAGTGGGGAACATATTGGAACTACCTCAGGGCTGATGGTTACAAGTGGAAAATCAAGAATTTGGCCACTGGTAGCCCCTCAAAATCAAGGATTTGGAAAGCTACAAAAATTCCCAAGGGGAAAAAGACCTAGGCATTTTTGTGTTTGGATATATAACAAATGTGAGGAGGTAGGACGTTGCCTAGTATGCTGGGGAAATTTTTACTGTTTCTTGTTTTTATGAACACTACTTGTTGAGTGCGAGGAAAGGAGAATACTATTGGATATGAATGCATTTACTGAGGAGGAGTTCTAAGTTATCCCTCATGGATTCATGGTCAGGCTAGTGGGTGAACAATACAAGTGATTTGGCTACCATGTTCTAAGGTTGGGAGGAACGTGGTTGTTCCCTTTGTATTTCAGTAAATTGGGTCATATATGTTCTTCCACCTTATCTAGTTATTTATCTCTTATTTTGAAATGGTGGTCAGAATACATATATATATTCTAGTTAAATTAATTTTGATGCATTTATTTATAATCAAAAGTCACTTAGATGTAAATGATTGAAAGATCATAACTGATATAAATGTTGTGTGATTGATAGTTGAAAGTAAAGGTTTGAATGGATAGAAACAGACGTAGGAAAAACCCCACTGTTTAGTGTTACACTTCAACCCTTTTATTTATTGAGTTGCCTCTATATACAAACCTGAGTAGAACCAGAGCGGTGTAAATATGTTGGAATGTTCCTAATTAAAAGAATAAAGTCAACCTAATTCTAATTTCAGATGATATAATCCAATGATTTTATAAACACAAGAATGAAAGGTCATGTATG
Source organism: Picea mariana (assembly GCA_032191745.1). NCBI lineage: Eukaryota > Viridiplantae > Streptophyta > Pinopsida > Pinales > Pinaceae > Picea > Picea mariana. The sequence goes on along the minus strand of JASDQU010186890.1, from coordinate 21,057 downwards.
TCTGTATCTTACTATAGAAGGATCGACAGTGGATTAGCATTGTCATAATATCGATGCATGATGCAAATGGAGATTTGTGCAGCATCATATATATGTAATTAACTTACATCTAATATCTATCCAGGGGAAGGATACTCCAACTCGACTTCGTCGAGAGTCATTTTGAAAGAAAATGTAAATTAATTTTACATGACTGTAGTATTTCTCCGATTTCGATCCAACAGATGGTAATTTTTAATATGACATATAGCCTCTTTACTATTAACAAGTTTTGGAAACAAATAGGAAATTTAAGGAATGAATCTAATCTTTTCTGGGAACGAAATTGCTAGAAGGGCAAGGATCGACAAACTCAGTAATCTAGAAAATGCAAAAACCGTCTTTATTGAATAATCACATTTGGATAATATTGAAAAATGAAAGTGCATTGATGAGAGATGATTCATATAGATAATAGAAAAATCAAGGAACGATGGTTTCTGTTGTCTTCAAATAAAGTTTTCTGAGTACATTAAATTGCATAGGTAACAAACAGAACTCTAGGAAATATATTACTGGAAGCATACAAATTGATGTGTCCTCTTTAGTAATAGCATAAGCAATTTAAAGAGTCCTTAAAACATTAAACTTGGATTTCAATTTCGCTAACCCTGGTATTTACATATACAAGTACATAAGAAAAAGGATTCAACGGTGGAATCCTACAAAGTTGATAATACAAAACCTTTCAGGCCAAATTCAAATTATGTCCAACATCATGAATTACTGTGTCCTCTCCCAATAATGGAGCATCGACTAGAAACTAGGGTTTAACCCTTAATCAACTGATACAGGAAATTAGTGCAAAGAAAACTTTACTTAATAACGATAAAATAATTGCGAACAAAACCTTGGTCTCCATATTCTAGAATTGGGAAGCTAGATTGAGAGTCACTATACACAGAACTGGAATACCTTATGCACGACGGGTAGGGGCTGACACCAGTACCTTGTATGGTCGAAAGCCCTGCAAGTATTTACCACTATAAAACATTATTAAATATACAGATTAAGACTTTCAAACTTAATTTGAATGATAAATTGATAGTTACAATTGTGCCTTAGTGGTACTTAACTTAGAACCTGAAGTCCCAGAGTCCTCATGTTACCACATTCTATTTGTATAGATGATTCAGGTCGAGGGAAGGATGTTCCTTATAATTCTTGATGGGTACCATCATAGCAACAAGGTCCCATCATTAATACAAACATCATATATATCTCTCAATTGCTTTCTAAACGAAATGATAATAGTGCAAAGATTTAAACTACACATTTCATAAAACTTATCATACGAACAGTTCAAAGAGAATAGGGAAAATGTTATACAGAGAATCAACTATATATACATTGCAGAGGGTGCTCTAACTCAACGATAAATATAGGTAACCTTCTTGCTAAAAATTCTACCAGAATTCAAATAGTGTACACCACTTGCAGATAAAGAAAGAGACTTTAAGAGAGAGACTTAACTTCAACTCAAATATTTTCATGCTTTCGGGAAATTTCTATGAACTGTTTGAGAACACATTAGACACTTTTTACAACACACAGAGTATACATACAAATCAAGCAAGAATCTCACAAGAATTTAAATATCAGACTGCAATGTGTATCAAGAAGTTAAGAATGCAAAGAATAGTGATACTAGGATACAACGAAAACCTAAGCTACAAACTATACAAAAGGGAACTATGCAGGCAATGACCCTGAATTGGAATAGGAATATGGGGTGTCGCAGCCTTCAAAAGGACCGAGACAGAAATAACTGGGTAACCCAAGTTTCTTACCGAACAGGAACAATCTCGAAGGACTTCGAGCATTATCAATGAGGAGAAAATGTAAATAAAATAAAAAATAATAATTACAGGATGGAATGGATTTCACCATAACGAACCTCTGGAACTTTCTTTTCTTTTTAAAACATGATAACCTCTTATAAACTTACCATGAATATGGCTAATGTCGTCTGTTCTGCCAGGCAACGACCTCTAAGATGATATTCCTTCCACACTGAGGAAACAAAACACAGAGCCATTTTTCAGAGTTCACAATGACAAGGAAAGACCCGCCTAACCCTAAGAGGAACCTATACTACGCTAAGTAAATGCTAAAGGTACGAGGTTTATCGAGCCATGTGCTAAGGCAGAGTTGGCACAGCGGGATTGAGGAAGGTCAGGTGGAAGGGCCATTGGGACTGGTGCATATAGGACCCCCATTAATCAAAGGAATGGAGCCTTAACTCCTCTCTGATAGGTACATCTCCTTCCAATATCAACAAAAATGCGAAATTAATGACAGTCACTTCGTGACTGTCCAGTTGGGACTATTTATTCACTAATTGTTTCATTTTAGTTAGCTTAGCATTCAATTAACTCTATTAGTGATATGAAACTTAGTTACGAGTTAGTTGAATAGGGGTATTGCATGGGATTTGCCTTATTTAAACCTTTAAAGTTGAATGACTAAAAGAGTTTTAACCACGACTGAGTCTTAAGGAAAATCTGTTTAAATGACTCGGACATTGTCAAATGGTATTACTAACCTATGATATGCTATNATACTAAGGGTATAACTCCCGACGTTACATTCATTTTCGATAGGTGTTCAATTATTACAAAGTCAATCATATAAACTTGCACACAAGCATGAAGAATCCAATATTAAAAAGGAAATTAGGACTCAAATCCTAAATGCACATCACTATATAGATGGATATATGTATATGTATTTAATATCTATATGTAAAAATATATGTGTTGAAGAAAGGTGCTAGAACTTTTGGAGAGCTTGTCATATAAAGTTTTAAGTTAGTTTGGTGTAGTATTGTCCTCATGTGATAGGTAGAATATAAATCTATGATCAAAGTGAAATTTAACTACCCTTTTCTACGAATCTATTAAACGAAATTGTAGATTAATGTCCCATAGAAAAAAAAAATTATGTCAAATTTGAGGTACATTACATTTATTTCTCTGTTCACAATTTTTTTGATAGAGAAAAGATCACCTTCGCACTCCTTAATGATCTCCCCCATGTCAAACATTGGTGGGAAACTTACTGGGAGCATAGTTCCACAGAGCAGTTTGGAATATATGGGGCCGAGCCCACTTGGGAGTTTTTCCTAGACGTGGTAAAGGAACAATATTTCCCTGTTGGCAAACATGAGGAGAAATACATGAGATGAACCACACTGTGGCAAGAGAGGGGCCAAGCAGTTTCAGATTTCACCAATAACTTCCATACCTTGTGCACCAAGATGGGTATCAAGGACTCTAAACGACATTTGTTTCTAAAATACTGCAGGGCTCTACACATATACATCCAAACTAAAATGGATTTTTTGGACATCTCATCACTCGGTTCTGCTTATCGATATGTCGTTAAAATCGAGAATAAGTTTAAGAAAAAAAACAAACGGGATTTCATCTCTACAAATCCTCAACAACCAAAGTATGAGAAAGACGGCCTTAACAAACAACTTCCTGAAAACTAGTCTAAGCCATAGGAAAATAAGGTTCACGAGAAGACAAAGAAGGACACTGGAAAATGGTGTGATTTCCAAAAAATCCCCTGGCACAACACCGATGAATGTTGCTCAAAATAGTCCTTGGTGGAAAAGATAAAAGACAAAGAGCCAAACACTGATTCAGAATCTAATTCTAAAAATACTAGTAAAAGACATATCATCAACATAGACCCCACTGCCATTGTTGCAACCACAACAATTCAACCAGAAGAACCAACAAATCCAGAAGAGGGGGAGCTCCTTTTTCATTCACATATGTGGGTGAAGGGGACCCCGCTGTATTTTATTGTTGATAGCAGAATCTAGAAGAACCTCATCTGAGCAGAGGTCATCAAACAGTTGGGATTGTCGACAACACCACACCCACAACCATATAGCATTGGGTGGGTTCGCCAAGATAGCAGTGTTGATTGTCATACAACATCCAACCCTTCAAGGAGGAGGTATTATGTGATATTGTCCCATTGGATGTCTGTGATGTTTTGTTGGGCCAACCATATATGTGGAAGCTCCATGCTATTTATGATTCTCGGCCCCATAGTGTCATTGTTACTTTAGGGGGTCATCTCTACATAATACTAGAGGTAATTCTGACTATTGTCCCACCTAAAAAGTGTTTCAAGGTAGTGTCTCATACTAAAAAATTTAGCTTTTTCAAAATCTGTTCAAAAGGTGAACATAAAGATATTGCAACCACTACAACCTCAGCCCAAGCACCTTCTATCCAACAGAAGCAAGTTGACAAGGTTGCAACAAAGTGCAAAGATTTATTTTGCACACAGTCATCTCATCTAGCCAAACTAGTTAAAAAGGTCCAACCCTTCCAACCACAGGTTCGTGACAACTTTCAACAAACCAAGCAACATGACGTCTCCAGCAAGGAAAGCAACTCACCAAGATTCAGATTCAACAATTACTTTCCCCTCACTCTCAGGAAATCAATGCAATGGATACCGTTGCTTCCTAAGGATGGAGGATTGATCCAAGTGGATATCTCTTGTCACCCACCTTTGCCAACCGGCTCAAAATAGTTTTCTGGCAATTTTGGTAATTTACTATTTTTAGCAGTTTTTTGGGTCCTGAACTTTGGGAGCCATTTTGAGGCCCTAAAAGACATTTTTTTGGGAAAACACAAAGAAACATGGAACAAAGTTCGATGTTTCTCAAAAAAAAAATTTAGTTCTCAAATAGATATTTCTAATGGTGTATCGAGTGCCCCAAACAGAGATCGTATGCAAAAGTTACGCCCATGGGAAGTTGACGTATCAACTACCCCCATCGGGGCCCGCAAACCTTTTGGATTTTCATCTTCCAGGTTTAGGTTTTCGGATTTTCCTTATGTTAAAAATTCCCTTAGAGCCTCATTGTAAAAATCATCTTCTTGTGAATGTGAGTAGCCGTCACATCTCTTCTTAGAGATAAGATGCCATCATTCTAGTGAGTCTTTCACTCTGTATTTTTACAGTCTCTATACATTTATTTCAATAATAGAAATTGTGTATTATTGTATCTCTATGTTTATGGTTACATCTTTGATACATTTATGTTATATTATTGGATATTCGTGATATCTTTGTGCATTTATTTATTATATCTTCGCTCTCATTTCGTGCAGAAAATAATTTGGATCACTTGCTACCATTGTTCATGCCTTGAGGATGTGGAGGCATTATCTCATGAGGAATAAATTCGAATTAAAGATAGACCACATTGGCCTGAAGTATATTTTTGAACAAAATACCTTAAATGCCAGGCAAATAAGATGGCTGGAATTTTTAAGTGAATATGACTTCGATATCAGGCATATCAAGGGAAAGGAGAATAAAGTTGATGATGCACTTAGTAGATTAGTTCATATCATGCATGCTACTACTGTCAGTATGCATCATTCAGAATTGAACAACATATTTTTAGATGTTCTTGTTACAGACTGGCATTACCTACAGGTAAAGGAAAACTTACAGCAAAAATATGTACAACATAAAATAAAGGAGTATGAGATAAAGGAAGACAGATTACTCATGCATAAAAATAGAATCTATGTTCCTAGTTATGGAGAATTGAGGAATTTGGTACTGAAGGAAATGCATGATGTTCCTTATGTTGGACATCTCGAATACCATAAAACAATTACAGCAGTAAGAAGCCAGTTATTTTGGCCGGGAATGAAGAAGGATGTTGATGATTACATCACGCAATGTATGGAATGTCAGAAGGTGAAGGTTGTGCATGGACACCCAGTGGGTTTGCTGCAGCCATTTCCAATCCCAAAGAAGAAATGAGAAGTGATCACCATGGATTTCATCACAGGATTTCCAAAAATGAATAAGCAACATGATGCAATCATGGTGGTGGTTGACAAATTAACAAAGGTTGCTCATTTTGTGCCTATGAAGACAATGCATACATCGGCTAATATTGCAGAAATTTTCATGAAGGAAATTGTTAGGTTGCATGGGATACCTAGGACAATTGTCTCTGAAAGAGATACGAAGTTTACCTCGAATTTATGGAGGGGATTGTTTAAAGTATTTGGCACAATATAAACTTTAGCACAACATATCATCCCCAGACAGATGGGAAAAAAAAGAGAGTCAATTGAATAATTGAAGACATGTTGGGAATCTATGTGATGGATAAGCCATCTAAGTGGGAATATTTATTACACTTGGTTGAGTTTGCATATAATAATGGGTATCAAGATTCATTAAGAATGATCCCATTTGAAGCCTTATATGGTAGGAAATGCAATACTCCAGTAAGTTGGGACAACCCAGTATATAGAGTGGTACTTGGGCCGAAGTTGCTCAAGGAGGTCAAGATCAAGATCAAGCAGAATTTAAAGGCAACTCAGGATAGACATGATCTAGAATTGAGTTATAGAGCTGGTAAAAGTTCAGTGGAGCTGATACAGTCCTAAAGATGCCATGTGACCAGTTGACCCACAACATTTTGAAGAAATTTGAGATTTTGATCTCTATTTTGTATATGCACTGAGCACAGTGCCAAAATAAGGGGGAGGGGATGTAACACCCCAAGTTTTGAACCCCCATATTAAATAATGTATTGTTACAATTTTGAGAGGCCTGAGTTCCAAAAAAAATACTAAAGGGCCAGTATGCCCAAGAAATGTAATTTTTTTTCATCATTATTAATAATAAATACATCATTGTCTCCTCGATGGACAAGGACTAGATTTATAGGGGGATATGATTCCAAAAGAGAGGGGGCTTGAGGGGATAAGTTTTTGTTCCTATTCTAATTACCCTTTTTTTCTAAGGAAGGGAATCAGTTATGTGAGCTTCTTTGGGAAGGCCATGAGGTTCTTGATTCCCCACGAAGTTACTTGAACCCGCCTCTAGTCTGATGGGGGGGTTTGAGTGATGGATTGTTCGTTGATTTCCTATATGTTCATTCATTTAACTCACGCACTTTCATGCACCCACTTGCCCATTCATTGATCCATCCTCATTTTCATCTTAGATTGGGAAGGGGAACCAAACTGCTGAAGAATTATCCATGGTATGGTGGGTTGTAGTGGTCAATGGTGTGATCCAACCATGACTTGAGGCTTGCATGTCTGAGATGCATTGGCATGTACCCTGTTTTTCTTACAACTGTGATTCCTGAGAATTCCAGCATTGATATTCTGGACCATTTGTGTTGGAGGCCCCAAAATAAAGGAGAAGGACTGCCTGAGGGACTGCATGGCAGAGAAGGGTGGAGGTCCATTCTCTTAGCTGGTATAGGCAGGGTAGAAGGGACTTGGGTACTTGGATTGTTGTGGGTATTGGGAAACCTATGAGAGCTTGAGAGTTGATTGGTTTGGGAACCCAAGTACACTCTGGAATCTTCCTTGTGGATTCATAGCCCTGGCTCGGGGGTGACACTACTATTGAGATTTGGAGTAGTGGTGTCTACGGTTGGGTGGAACGTCCTTGGTTTGCAGCTGGTTGGTGTCGTCTTTTTATAAAGATAAGTGCTCTCTATTGTGTTATTATTATCTGTGTATGAATGTATTCCACTGTGTATTTTTAATTATCATTTAACTAAATAGTATATTATGCATGCTTGTTGGATGTTGTTGTGCATGTCGCTAAATCTTGTATCTTATACATTCTTATTACTAAAATAAGGTATTGGTAAGAGTAAGAATTCCAAGGGTGGGTTGAAGGTAGCATACCTCGTCTTGTGGGTGGTTGGGTATGTTACATTCTTCTATTTCTTTGATTCTCAACAAGAGCCTTGAACTCTTTAAACCTGTCAGAGACTTTAGATTTATTCATGAGGAAATATATCCAAGTATTCCTTGAGAAGTCATATATAAATGAGACATCATACACATATTTTCCTAATGATGGGACTGACAGAGGTCCAAAAAGATCACTGTGGACTATCTGTAAAGTTCCTTATGTCGTCATTGCACCAGAGGGTAATCTTACCCCATTTTGCTTCCCATATACACAATGTTCATAGAAATCAAAATCCAAAGAGAAGATAGACATACTTTCAACCATACCTTTACCGTGTAGTAGTCGAAGACCCTTCTCTCTGATATGCCCCAGTATTTGATGCCACATCATAACCTTTTCTCCAGAGACTGTAGGAGTTCTTTCTTCTTCAACTCCAATATCAGGAACAATGGAATTATTACACCCATCGCTAATAGTGCTTCCTTGCATCTTATACAGAGTTCTAAACTGAACTCCCTTCATTAACACTATTGCTCCTCGAAACTTCCTGCAGGTTTCCTTTTCAAATATTGTTTTTACCCCTACATCGTCCATTTTTATTATAGAAATCAAATTTCTATCCAAACGTGGGATGTACAGAACACCAGGCAGTGTTCTAATCCTTACATATATGAGCCTCAACTTGACTTTTCCCCGTCCTATGATTCTGGTTGTAGAATCATCACCTAAGAAAACATTACCACCATCATACATTTCATATTCGCAGAGCCACTCCCTATGGGGAGTCATATGAAAGGATGCACTAGATTCAACCAACCATGCCTCCTGATCTACATGTGTGCTTGAAGAAACCAAGTACACATCCCCTCCTTCTTCCTTAGAGTTTTTTTCTTATGTAGAAGGAGATTTTTCAGATCCCTTCTTTTTCTCAACTTTGGATCTACACTGCTTCTTGTAGTGCCCTTATTTTCCACATCTCCAACATACCTTTACAAAATTTCTGAGATATTTGGATATACCCTTATACTTAGATATCCTATTTGAGAACTTGTATCTATTTCTTTCTCATGAACATCCTCTTGCAAATAATGTGTCTGTGATCTTTCCTTCCATATTCTTTCGTCTCATCTCCTCTGACAATAAGGATGAGACCACTTCATCAAACTTCAAGGAAGTTGTGTTACTACCCATTACCACAACTAGACTATCCCACAAGTGTGGTAAAGAACACAGTAAACAAATACATTTATATTCATCTAAAATTTTAATCTCAACAGATACTAACTGACTTACCACAGTATTGAAGGCGTTCAAATGCTCTACCATCGAGTCTCCATCTCTCATCCTCGGGTTATACAACTTATTTCTCAGGAATAATTTATTTACCAGGGACTTAGACTGATACAACTTCCCCAACTTATCCCATAAATCCTTGATTGTAGCTTCCTCTGACACATTCAATAATAATGAATCTGAGAGACATGGTTGGATTGTTCTTTTTGCCTTCCGATCCAACTGTTTCCAGTCATCTGTCGAAGCTCCTATTGTTGTAGTACCTAGATCTACTGTGACTCACTGATCTATATCCACCAACATATCTTCCATCTTGATCTTCCTCAACTCAAAAATTTTCCCATTAAACTCTCGATCTCCATTTTCGAATTGCTTGCCATTTCTTTTCACCTGAAAAATCAATACCACAGATCTCCCACTGTAACAATGATTATCATAGTCCCGAGCCAAACCCTTGACCACAAAGATGTCCCCCTGAAGACAACAAAGCTCTAATACCAAATGTAGATATTAACCTTGTACAATATTTACTGCAAACATGTTTTCAGTAAAATAACAAAAAATACACAATGGCAAATACAAACATTACATAGAGATTTTTCCCCTTAAAACCCAAACAGAAGAACCAACATATTCTATATTCATTCATAGTGATACATTGTTTACAATACAATATACATATAGTATCCAACGACATCAAAAACCCTAACCCAATGACCTGGATTAGTCAACAACCCTAATTCCTTAACTTGAAATAGAAAACCATTGGCCAAAAACCATGTGTCAAAAAACCACCCAACAGTCGACATGAAAATCTAGGCAACACAAAAAAAGAGGAAAAAATATGACACGTTTTTACAAGGAATATAACACATGCCCAACATATAACACATACCCAAGAATATAACACATAAAAATACTCGTGCAAATATTATAACGCATACCCAACATTTACAAGGAAATGTTTCCTTCAAGGGCTCTGCCCCTAAACCCCCATCAAGGGACACTGCCCCTGAACCCCCACTGATCCCCGAAACCCCCAGCCGAGGGGATGAGCCCATCGGACCCCGTAGGGGGGGCCAGTCCCCCTACAACCCGCCCGCGTGGAGGGGTGTATAGTCTTCATGGGGTATAAACACGGTTGAAAATAAATACCTATAAATCAGGAAGATAATCAGGCTCCACAACCAATAATCTCTGACTTGGAGACAGATCAGAACAAATTTATCGTTGTTGTACCTTCTGGACTACACTTCACCTTGGACTTGACAAATTTCTCATCTTCATCTTCATGCTTGAAGACTAACTGAAACTAAGAAAGATCTTAGTTTCTCCCTTGTTACTGCCATTGTTAACATGTCTGCATGATTTTGGGTAATATGTATCTTTTCCAACTTTAAATATCCATCTTCCAATAGGGATCATATCAAATGGTACCTGATTTGTGTATGCTTAGTATTTGAATTGAAGGCTGATTTCTTTGCAAGATGAATGACAATATCGTTGTCACAATACAACCTATTATTCTCTTACTTCTTTCCCAATTCCTCTATATACGTTTGTAACCAAATCAATTATTTACTAGCCTCTGTAGAAAAAACATAATATACCTTTGTTGTTGAAATTGCAACAACCTTTTGTAGTTTCAAAATTTAGCTTACTGTTGTTCCACCTACAGTATAAACATACCCTATGGTGCTCCTCTTGCTATACTTATCACTTGCCATATCTAAATCAACATATCCCTGTAGAACAATGTCTAAACCTCCAAAACATAATTCATGAGTAGCATTACCTCTCAAATACCTGAGAATCCACTTTAATACCTCCCAATGTTCTTTACCTAGATTATTCATATCCCTGCTCACAACTCCCACTGTATGTGAAATATCTAGTCTTGTGCAAGCCATCACATACATCAAGTTGTCAAATGCTCGTGAATAAGGGACCTTGGACATGTATTCTATCACCTCTTGTGTCTTGGAACACTTAGTTAATTTTAAATGGTTGGCCAAAGGTGTACTAACTGGTTTTGCATTCTGCATTCTTAACCTCACCAACACCTTCTCTACGTACTCACCCCGAGACAATGTCAATTTGTGATTTTTCCTATCTTGTATTATTCTCATACCAAGGATTTTCTTTGTAGTACGGAAATCCTTCATCTCAAATGAATTAACTAATTTCTTCTTGAGAACATTTCTATCTTGCATGTTAGACCCTACAACAAGCATGCCATCTACATACAATAGCAAGATAATATAGCTTCCATTTTCTAGCCTTTTAAAAAAAACACAGTGATCAAAATGACATATAATATAACCTTGTTCTATCATAAACCTATAAAACTTCAAATACCACTTCCTTGGAGCTTTCTTTAGTCCATACAGGCTCTTCTTCAACCTTCATACCAAATTCGCATTCCCTTTGACCTCATACCCCTGTGGTTGTTGCATATAAATATCTTCCTCCAAATCCCCATGGAGAAAAGTTGTGTTTACATCTAATTGTTCAAGATGCAAATCTTCTGCTACCACAAGACTTAAAATAGTCATAATTGAAGTCATTTTAACAACAAGAGAAAATATTTCATCAAAATCTATACCTTTATTTTGTGCAAACCCCTTTACAACAAGTCTAGCCTTGTATCACTTTATACCTCGATCTTCTTCCTTCAACCTGTAAACCCATTTATTCTGCAATGCTCTTTTTCCTACAGGAAATTGACCCAAGTCCCAAGTATGGTTATTTACCAAGGAATCTATTTCCTCTTTCATTCCATTCTCCCACTTCCTTTTAGTATCCACCTACATTGCCTCTTCATAAATATTTGTTTCACCAGAATCAATCAACAATAAATAGTACAATGAAGGAGAGTATCGTTCAGGGGGTGTACTTAACCTAGTAGATATTCTAACAACACTTGTAGGATTTTCAGGTACATGTTGCTCCTATTTTTGTAGATTTTTATTTTATGGCACCTTTGGAATTTCTTTTCCAGTGATCTCATCAAGCACTATGTATTCTAGTTTTTTTTTTCCCTATTTCTTTCCGTGCAACTAATCTTTGTACATGACCTTCCCATTGAATATGACATCTCTACTCCTAATGATTTTTTGATTTTCATAATCCCATAAGAGATAACCAAAATCATTAACACCATATCCAATAAAGGTACTCTTCTTGGATTTTGTCTCCATCTTTGTTCTATTTTCTTTATCAATATGGACAAATGCTTCAAAACCGAAAGTCTTCAAAAAAGAATAGATAACATTTTAACCTGTCCATGTCTCCTCTGGAATTACACCATCCAAATAAATTGAAGGTCCTTTTTTTATTAAGTAAACAACAATATCTGCAACATCTTCCCATAACTGTAAGGGAAACCCAACATGCAATCTCATACTCCTTGCATGCTCCATGATCGTCATGTTCATCCTTTTTGACACACCATTTTCTTGTGGTGTTCCTTGAACTATTTTCTCTCTATGAATCCCATGGTATGAAAAAAAATCATCAAACTCCTTGATGCAATATTCACATCCATTGTTTGATCTGATACACTTCAACATTTTTCCTATCTCGTTCTCAACCAAAGCTTTTCTAGTTGCAATAAACCCAAGAATTTCTAGTTGCATCATTAATAAAAGTAACATAATAACAAGAGTCACAAAGAGATGATAGATGATATGGTCCCCATACATATGTATGCACAAGTTCTAACCTTTCAATCTTGTTTTATTTTCCAACTCTGAGAAATCTGACTCTCTTTTGTTTTCCATAAACATAGTGTTCACAAAAACCCAAATCAATTTGTTTAAGATCTAACAAAAAATTCCTTTTCTAAAGTATCTACACCCCCTTGTGATCCATGTGGATATCTATGGCCACCCACCTTTTCCAGGTGGCTCAAAACAACTTTCTGGAAATTTTGGTAATTTACTATTTTTAGCAGTTTTTCGGGTCCTCAACTTTCGGAGCCGTTTTGAGGCCTTAAACGGCATATTTTTGGGTATATACCGTTTGAAAATTTTCATCATGAAATTTTTGTCAAAAGTTGTAGTCCTCGCATAGATATTTCCAATGGGCTATCGTGTGCCTAAAACCGAGATCGTATGCAAAAGTTATGACCCCAAGAAATTCATGTACTAACTTACCCAAATGGGGCCCACATGACTTTTGGAAGTTCATCTCATAGGGTTAGGTTTTTGGATTTCTAGGGTTTTTGACATTCCTATTTATTGTAAAAATTCCTTCAGAGCCTCATTGTAATCAACTTCTTACGAATGCAAGTAGCCGTCACATGTATTCTCATAGATAAGCCACCACCATTGTCACGAGTATTTCACTCTGTATTTTCATAGTCTCTATACATTTCTTTCATTAATAGAAATCGTGTATTACTTTATCTCTGTGCTTATGTTTGCATCTCTGATACATTTCTATTATATTATTGAATATCCACCATATCTCTGTGCATTTCTTTATTATATCTCCATGTTCATTTCGTACTGAAAATAATCTAGATCATTGGTATCAAAGAAGGTTGTTCTTGATCATTTTTTTAGTGCATGTCCCCGACGAGGTCCAAGTATAGAAACTTTGGTCTCGATCTTCTCTCTCTTGAATAAAATCACTCTCACACTCCCAAGAAACACTTCATGGAAGAAGAAAAGAAAAATGACGGAGCAGAGGATCCTATAAATATGTTGCTTGAGAAATCTCTCACACGACAGAGGAATGAAATGATGGAGAATTTTTCCCACATCCTTCAACGCTTGTTGATAACAAAAGGCACATCTTCATCAAACAACCGCTTTGGAAGCACCTCTCCTTTCAAGGTACAGGTTAATTTTGATTTTCCTGTATTTGAAGGTCAGACATATGTGGATGCCCTATACAAATGGTTAAATCCGTTAGAATGTTATTTCTCCATTAATAATTTTTCCGACAAGGAAAATGTCACCTTCACACTCCTTAAAGCTCTCCCCCATGTCAAACATTGGTGAGAAAATTACTGGGAGAAAATTTCCACATAGGAGTCTGGAATATATGGAGTTGAGACCACTTGGGATTTTTTTGTGGATGCGGTAAAGGAACAATATTACCATGTTGGAAACTATGAGGACCAATATGTGAGATGGACCACACTGTGGCAAGAGATGGGCCAATAAGTTCCATAGTTCACCAATACCTTCCATACCTTACGCACCAAGCTGGGTATCAAAGACTCTGAATGACATTTGGTTCTGAAATACCATGGGGCTCTACATAGATACATCCAAACTGAAATGGATTTTCTGGACATCTCATCACTCAGTGCTTCTTATCGATATGTTGTTAAAATAGATAAGAAATTTAAGCACTAAAACAAATGGGAGTTAAGGTCTGTAAATCCGCAACAACCAAAGTATGACAAAGATGGCCTTAACAAACAATCTTTCGAAAACTAGTCCAAGAAACATGTAAAGAAAGGTCATGGGAAGAAAAAGAAGGACACAGGAAAATGGTGTGATTTCCACAAAATCTCCTAGCACAACACCGATGAATGTTGCTCAAAAGAGTCATTGGTGGTCGAGATCAAAGAGAAGGAGACGAACCCTAATTCAGAATCTGATTCTGAAAATACTGGTAAAAAACACATCATCAACGTAGCCCCACTGTTATTGTCACGACCACAACAATTCAACAAGAAGAACCAACATATCCTGAAGAGGGAGAGCACCTTTTTCATTCACAGATGTGGTTGAAGGGGACCCCGCTGCATTTTATTGTTGATAGTGGAATCCAGAAGAACCTCATCTCAGCAGAGGTCGTCAAACAATTGGGATTGTCAACAACACCACACCCATAGCCATACATCATCGGGTGGCTTCACCAAGGACGAGATCTTTGTGTGAGCCAATAGTGTCGATTGTGTAGATTCTAACCTTGTACAATATCCACTGCAAACATATATTCAAAAAAGAACAAAAAAGATACAATGGGAAATAAAAACATTACATAGAGATTTTTCCCTTCTAAAACCCAAACCGGGAAAACAAACATATTCTATATTCATTCATTGTGATACATTGTTTACAATACAATATACATATAGGAGCCAGCTACATCCAAACACCTAACCCAATGACCTGGATTAGTCCAAAACCCTAATTCCTTAACCGAAAATAGAAAACCTTCGACAAAAACCATGTGCCAAAAAACCACCTAAATACGTGACACATTTCCCAAGGCAGGTGACATGTTTCTCGATGCAAAATTTTTTTTATAATAGTTTCAGGACTAGCCACAAACCCTATTTTCCACGGAGTATAACTCCAAAACTACAATGACCCACAAGCTAAAATTCATACCAAAATTACTTGGATATGTTTTGTTAATGGCCTATCAATTTAACGGTCTAAATCATTCTTTAAAACATGTTATTGTGAAAATGGTGAGATGACCTGTAAATAACATACTTTAGAAAGCATCATCAAAAGAATTTATCGTCCCTTGAATTTCGACATTTTTTACTTCACCTTCTCTATGAAATTCGGCTTAGATATCCTTTGATTACCTCATTCATCTGTATATATTCAACATGCTCAAGTGTGATGTAAAATGAGAGAGCCTTGCCTCTTATTTATACTTTCATGTAGCTTTCTCAAGGGGTAACCTTTTAACCATCTTAACCCACTTTCCTTATTTTAGGGTTAACCAACTTCTAACCACTTGTCCAATTAGTAATTTATACATTAAATTTATTATTTAAATAATTTATTTTGTATCCACTTTGAATTATAATACACTCATCACTTCACTTTACCTCAAGGGGTTACCTTCTACTCATCTTAAACCACTTTCCTTATTTTAGGGCTAACCCACTTCTAACCACTTGTCAACTTAGTAATTTTTCCATTAAATTTATTATTTAAATAAATTCTTTTGTATTCACTTTGAATTATAGTACACTTATCACTTCACTTTATTATTTAACTTCTAAAAATCTCTTAAACCACTTTGACTACTTTCACCTTTTGGGGCTTCACGATGACCAGTCATGAGGGTTCTCCAAATTAACATGGGCATAACTCTCTAACCGTGAGGAGTTATGTGATGTTCCACATACCACTGGAAATGGAATGACATGTACTATCCATATAGAACATTCCTTTATTCAAATATATCAAAACTCATACCATTATCCATCAAACAAACTTGGGTCCATTACCCAAACCTTTGTGCTACCGAAATTCACTACTGGACTTTCTCCAAGGGTTGAAATAAATCAATAAGGGTTGAAATCAATCTAAAATATCACTCTCCAATAGTTAACATTAATGAAAACCAACAATCCATACCAAGTATCCATCAAACTAAGCCAACTTTCTAGCAATCTGCCCCTTTGACATTGATGGCAACACCAACATTGATGGCAACACTTAGTCATGATAACATTCATGCTTATACTCTTCATCAATGTTTCTATCTCTCCCCCTTTGAAATCAATGGCAAAGGGTATCTCCCTTTGGGGTTTCTCCCTCTGACTGAACTCTCCTTGGGGTTGCTCCCCATGTCTACATGCCTTTGATTTTTCTTTGTGTTTATAAGCCTCTGATTACTCTCTTTCCCTTCATATGAATAATATCTCCCCCTTTGACAACAGGTATCACTTTGAAGTCATATCACTCATTCTTCCCGTGTGACAATCACTCCCCTTGGAAACGTGCCTCTATTCTCTGTCTCAAAGGATTTACCTTTGCATCTAATAAATCTCTCCCACTTTGTCCTATTTATGGTGTTTCCTTGTGTACATCTAAGACATATAAGGTAAGAATTCAAAAGAATTAATTTTGGAGTAGAAATTACTCCTAGTCTCTGGCGAAGATACTCAAGGGTTTCCCGTGGAAGAAGTTTTGTAAAGATTGTCACTTGTTCTTTTGTTCCCACATATTCAAATCTAATGTTCTTTTCTGCAACATGTTCCCATAGAAGGTGATACTTGATTGAAATATGCTTCATCTTGGAGTGCATCACCAGGTTTTTTGAGATATTGATGGCGCTTGTATTATCACAATAGATTGGAATTGGCTCATCATGCTCAACCTATATATCTATCAAAGTTTGTTTCATCCATAGAACCTGTGTACAACATGTTGTTTCTGCAATATACTCTACCTCGACCATAGATAAGGATATTGATGATTTTTTCTTTCTTAGCCAAGATACTAAACACTCACCCAAGTAGAACACTACTCCACTGGTGCGTCATCAATCATCAATGCAACCTGCCCAATCTACATTTGTGTAGGCAATAAGTGATAGATCTTTTACTTTTGGATACCATAATCCAAACTCTTATGTTCCTTTGAGATATTTTAAAATCCTCTTCACTGCTAATACGTGTGATTCCTTTAGTGCTGCTTGAAACCGTGCCACCTATCAAAATTCCTACATTACATATGGTCTGGATGTTGTCACATATAGTAAGATACCAATCATTAATTTGTATTGCCTCTAGTCTGTATACATTGAATCATCATCTTTTCTCAACTTGCAACCGGTTTGCATAGGAGTGGTAATTGGTTTGCAATCTTCCATTCTGAACCTCTTTAGCATTTCTCCGATATACTTAGTTTGAGAAATAAAAATTCCTTGGTTTCTTTAACATATCTGAAGACCCAAAAAGAAGGATAGTTCTCCAAGTAATGAAATTTCAAATTCATTCTAAATATCCTTTTCAAATTCCTGGCTTAACCTGTCATTAGTACTTATAAAACAATATCATCAATATAAATTTCAATTAATAAAATATTAACTTGAGTTACCTTGATGTAGAGGTTGTTCTCTATGCTTCCTTTCCATAGTTCATAGGGAGTTTTTTAATTTTTTTTTTTTATCATTACTCTATTTTGAATGTGAACTGATGTATGCACTGCATGTGTCCAAAAAAATCTGGCAATTTGGAATCCATTAGCATTGTTTGAACCATTTCCTTTGTAATTATCATCCATTATGATAATGTTTCTTTGTCTCTGAACCACTCTCTAAACCAATATATGAATCCATGCTCTTGTCCACTATCATATATCTGTCCAAACCTACTAAATGTTCTTACGAATCCATATCTGTCCATATTGTCCAAGACTCTACTTGAGCAAATGTCCATAATGCTGACCCATTTATCACTATACTATCATGAAGTCTTGATTAATCTATCAAACTGTACTTCTGCTAACTGATTGCTATGAATATGTCTTCTCAAACTCTGCAAGCTACTCGAAGGATGGTTCTTTCGTCTATCATAACTATTGAATAAACTCCCCATGTCTAATATTAATATTACTTGGGAGTCTCTAAGCTAGGTGGCTCAGAACAATTCCTTCTCTGATGTGTATTCATCATCATCTTCATTGGTAGATTCATTATCTCTCAGAGCTCTGACTTCTCTCTTTTTGTATGTGGATTCATCTTTCACTACAATGCCTAAAAGTACAATCTCTTGAACCTATTCCTTATTTACCCATCCTTCCTTTCTTTCAATTATTTTCCAAACCTTTTTGTATCAGACATCTTTCTTTTTCTCTGTATAATTTTCTTCATCTCGTTTTATTGCCAATCTTGTGATCTTTGGTACTTGGTATTTGTTCACCTGTTCTTCATGTTTTCTTATCCATACTTTCTTATATCTGATATGACTATTCTCTTTCATGGAAGTATCGATCATGCTTCTACAATCACTGGATATGTGTCCATAGTTATGACATTTGTAACACTCAATGTTACGTGCGACCACATAACCACTTCTGGCTTGAACATTTCTTTTATAATCACCACAATATACAACCTTATGTCCAAAGTTAGGACAATAAAAACAATGACCATAAAATAAATTTTCATACTTGGGAGTGAATGATCTTCTTTGTGGTGTAGTCCATCTAAATTTTTTCCTTGACTAATCATGATCATGATTGAAGATTCTTTGTGGCTTGAACATGGATGGTCTTCTTGAAGATGTATCTTCAATAGTTTTTTTTTAGATTCTGGTTTACAATTATTAGTTCCTTTGAGTACTTATACATAAATCTTTCTATTTTCTTCATT
>JASDQU010186889.1:1882-20565 GCA_032191745.1 Picea mariana | reverse complement strand
GCTGCCAAAAACAAGAAGTAGACAAGAAAGGACAAAAAAGAAGAAATGCATGAAAGGGACCGTGGATATGAACAAAGATTAGAATTCAAAGGCACCGAGTAGAAGGTTCGTATCACTAATGAGAAGGAGACCTCTTTCCAAAAGAGACTTGCTTTTCATAAAACAAGGAAAGATGAGAGCATTGTTTTTTATTCTAGTAGTTTGAACTCTTCTAAAAATTATGACGTTGATTATATACCTAGCACTAATAATAAGTATCACTTCATATAAATGGTGATGAAGCATGAAGGAGGTCAAGTTGTAAATGAGGAGGTGTTGGAAGTTGTCCCAACCCTTTTTGAAGCATCGTTATTATAGCAAACTTGTCGCAACATCCGTCAAATGCAACATATTTATAGATTTTGTAACGTCGCAATTCCAATGTAAAAAAGTCCTAAGTGACCGTTGGTATTTTGACTTGGTGAACATACTAAGGTGACCGTTGGAGGGGAAAACCTAGTTTCCAAAATGTCGCAATTGCGACATACATCTTCACAAACGTGGCAAGAGAGACGTTCCAGTGGAAAATGTGGCAAGAGAGACGTTCCAGTGGAAAACGTGGCAAGAGCGATGTTAATGTGGCAAGATCGATGTTAACGTGGCAAGAGAGACGTCAACGTGGCAAGCCCGATGTTATCGGGCAACATGATTTTTTTTTTTTTATAAATTTCTTCTATTTTGCGACAATATGGACAATTTTGTCCATAACGCCGCAAATAAAACGTCGAAATTTTTACAATATGTACTAGTGCAAGTATAATGTGGGCTACAACCTTTGAGGAAGTCACCTAAACTATGTAATAAATGGCTACAGGTAAATTCTGATGTCCCGATGGCTTCACTATAGATTTTTTCCAAGCTTGCTAGTTGGTGATTGGTAAAGAGGTATGGGAAGAAATGGAAGAATAAAGATACACAAGGAACATTCTCCATGCCTTTAACTCAACCTTTATGACCCTCATTCGAAAGGATTTGGAATCCCATTTTGCATAAAAATACTAACCCATATCTATATGCAATGTGATCTATAAATCATCACTAAACTCATTGCAAATCGATTAAAACCAGTCATGGCCCAATTAAATTCACAAGAGCAAGGAGGCTATGTTGAGGGAATATAGATTCTAGATGGTATTATCATAGTTCATGAAACTATCCATTCCTTGTAAAAATAGTAAATCTCTCGAGATGATGAACAAACCAGACGTATCCAAAGTGTGTGACCACCTTAGCTATGGAAAAAAAGCTAACAGTCTTAGGTTTAAGGTCAGATTGGATATCTTGGATTGGAAACCTTGTCTACTTGGATTTATTCTCCATCCTTTTCAATAGAAATCTATCTGCTACCTTCAATCCCTCCAAGGGGATCTGTTGGGTCATTCACACTTGCACACATCCTTCTTAACAATGGGGGATTGAGGACCCAAAGTTTGTCCATAGTTGATAAAAAAAACCCCAAGGCATCAACATATCAATCCTTATCCAAAGACCTAAGAAGGTCTCACCTTAGACGTCATGAGGATCATAGAGACCATCTGGTCTTGTGTCAGTGGTGAAGGACTAATTACATAGAAATCCATTGGGGTCGACATTCATATAGTTCACTGCAACCTACTTAACACATAACAATGTACACCAACAACACAAACATTCAATTGACATATGATCAACACACCATAAGACCATAATCACTTCAACTTTATTAGACATACATTGAGAAACTCATCAATTGACAACAACATAGCCTTGCTCTCTTATACATTTTCCCAACATTACATTACATAGGGCCATGCATTTCCCTTCAAACTCTGTAGATATGATAGAATCGAACTTACAACCAAAGACATTAAAAAACATATGCTCAGAGCGAGCTCAAGGTCATTGACTAACAACAACAACAATACCCACAACTATCAACCAACAACCAACTGACTAATTCTCTTTCGGTTGTTGTTGCTCCCTTTTATCTTCTTCTCGGCTCTAGCACTCTATTACTTTCACTTCTACCTCACTCACTCCTATGATTTACAGTCCCACACACTTTTGTCACCCACATGCATTCCACGTAGCCTCTTTGGAAACGTGGCAATCTCAACTACCTTTCCATCTCTTGTTCTTACTGCTCCTTGTTCCCTCGTGTTGCCTCTAGTAATCATTTGGGGAGATTTCTCGAAGATTATTTTCTTGATTCCAATGTGCATGCAATGTCTTCTTTATTTCTAGCGCGCATCACAAAACTTGAACTGGTGCACATTGGAAGAACTTGAACTGACACACATTAACAAAACTTGATAAGACGTGCGCACCTCTTGTCACCCCTCACCCAGCTTCTTGAGTGTGTGCAAAACTGGAATCGATGTGCACAACTTCATTTGTGCATGCACACGTGAAATTTACCCAAAAATTTGGGTGCCAACAGGCCCCCACCACTATTATTTGGCTCATCCTTGAGCCAAGTGCCTCCTGAAGTGACCAATGCAAAAATTGAGTAAGATAAAATCATCAATCATTGTAGAACCAAAGCATTAAACCAAGCTGTGGTGGAAACCAAGTTTGAGTTGGAGAAAATCATCTATCTAGGTTGTAGTTGCAAAGGTGATCTCCTAGCCTGGTGGAGAGGACAACCCATAGCCTTGGGTCATCTTCTTTGGGAAAGGTGATTATCCATGGTGATAGGAAAACCAATGTCGGGCTTAGAGAGTTGGCATACCTATGTAGCTTCAAAGTGATTTCAATGAACTATGTGGTACTCGGTTGTTTCTTGTTGGTAAATAAGAGGGTGGGACCTCTGCTTAGCAGTCGATGTCGATTTGTCAACCTGCATGAAAAATGGATTTTTGGCTCTCTGACTACCTAGACGGACTAGGGATTACACGTCTAGAAACATCTTCTAATATTAGCCATGAAAGGGGACATGAAACAGGAGATGGGAAGATCAATGGAAAACAAAAGGATAGTAGGAAGCGAAAAGAGAACAGGTGGGTGAGTGATGCAAGGGGGAGAGAGAGAGCGGGTATATATAGAGTAGAGAACAGTCGAAGGTGCAAGATAGAATGAGACAAAGAACCAACTGATGTGAATGATTGGAGAAGAACTATAAATTTCTAGCAAAGCCCCATAGATGAAGAGATAATGGTTCAGATCCGCCATACTAATGACTAGCTCAACCCAGTCCCATGTGAATTCCTTTTCAGAGCCAGTACCATGTACGTAGGCCATAACTTCAAACTGAATTGGAAATATTTGGAATGTGTAAAGATGTCAATTTATCTAGTCCACTTGTGTGACTAAAGTGTATGTTGTGCTGCCAAAAAGGTTAATTATGTTGACTATGTACACTTTTACATGCTATACCTCCTATGCTAAACCTACCCTACAAAAATCCATGTTGGAGATATGTAGCTAAGTGATAGGTGACCCCTACAGGCCACAATACACCTTCAACCTACTTCCATTGATAAGTCCCTTGAGTGGTTTTCCCTATAATGTAGCCAACTTGGTGGCATCGACTTTGCTAATGTAGACAAGGTGGAAAGGGCACAACCAAAGCATACGTAGATTTCCAGGGTGTTGTAAATATTTGTTGTTGTATAAAAACCCCAAAGAACATGGCTAGAGGATTTTATGGGGGATGTTTCCATCATACCATGCCTTATGTCTCTACTTTTCAACCACTTGGTTGAATCCCATGACCAAACGATCCTCTATGAGCTCCATGAGTTCAGCCAACATGTGTTGAAGTGATTGTTCATTTATCATGTGAATAGATAGAGAAATCCATAGGATGGGAACAATAAATACTAATGACATGATTTCTTGTTTGTTGTAGACCAATCTGAATGGAGTGCACTTTTTTGTCCTTTTGTAGGTTGTGTGATATGCCCATAAGACTATGGGAATCCATTGATCCCTATTGTCACATTGCACATTACAAACTTTTGATAATGAATGTTCTAAATGTTATTGAAAGCTTCAACCATACCATTAGCCCGAGGATGATAGGGAGTGCTCTTTTGGTGATGGATCATGAACTCTCGAGTGAGTTCTCGAATGGTCTCGTTCAGAAAATGTGATCCATGGTCACTCATCAACACCTTCGGATAACTGAATCTTGTAATCACATTCCCAAAAATGAAATGTGTCATCTTTTCTGTTGTGCAATCCTTAACTGACGCAGCTTCGACCAATCTCATCCGATATTCAGTGGCCATAATAATATAGCGTGCACCTATCTGATGCATGGGAGGATTGATGGGACCCACAAAATCAATTTCCCATTTCTCAAACGATTCCAATGTTGTAATTGGAAACAGAGGGAGCTCATCTCTTCGACAAGGCTTCCCGATACATTGACATACATTGCATCGTTTACAATACTCCTTGGCATCGACGAAGAGTGAGGGCCACTAGAGCCTTGCACATAAAACATTTTGCGTGATGGCATTACTTGTATTATGCCTACCTGCAATACCCTCATAGGATTCATACAAGATGGGTTCATGTTCATGTTCTAAGGCACACCTGCATAGAATTCCATCTGTGCCCAACTTATACACTTGTCCAACAATCAACTAATAGTCTACAATACAGGTCACTAGTTGACGATGTTGGGTTGGAGTATACCCTGTTGGAGCCTGTCCTGATGTGAGAAATTCAACAATCTCAACTAATTGATCAGGAACTGCTTCGATGTAGAAGATTTGCACATCTAGGAGTTCATCATCTAGACTCAAACTAGCTTCACCAGACTTGGTCCGCGATAGATGATCTGGTCCAATATTGTATTTCCCTGGTTTGACAACTACCTCAAACTCGAAATCTTGGAAGAGCAGAAACCAATGGCAGATTCTCCCTCCCAACACTGGCTTCTCAACCAAATACTTGAGCACATAATGGTCAGTGAAAAATTTAAACGAGGTCCCCAGCAAGTAATGACGAAACTTCTGCAAGGAATACACCATGGCGAGGCTCTCACACTTAGTTGTTGTATAATTATTTTTGGCATCGAACAGGTTGTGACTGGAAAAATAGACCAAATGATCAATATTCCCCTCACCCGATTGCACAATAACTACTCCCAACACAATGGACAATGCATCTACATGAACATGAAAGAGCTTAGACCAGTTGGGAAAAACCATAATCGACACAGTGACTAGTTTTTCTTTTAAAGTATCCAATGCTTCCTGAAATTCGGGTTTCCATATGTGCTTAGTGTCTTTGTGTAGTAGCTTCTCCAAAGAGGCTGCAATCTTCACATAGTTCTGAATGAACTTCTAGTAATATCTTGTATGACCTAATGTGGCACGTAGCTCATGAACCATAGTGGGGGCCACCATATCTAGAATGGCGATAATTTTATCTTGGTCGACTAGCAATATGTCATGTCCCCATTTTTGGGTTCCCTTGTTCTGCAATGGAAAGGACTTTCGTGGCTTGTCAGTGAAGAAAATGGGAATAAAAAGGGGTTATTTAATTTTACTTAGTTAGGATATGTCATGTTTTTAAAGTGACATTAAGGAAATAAAGTAACTTTAGATTAATAAGTTAAAAATTATTAAAGTGAAATCTTAAAGTGAAAGTAAAACAGGAATAAGGGTCATATTTGATTTAGTCAAAAAGGGGAAAATTCTAGAAGGCATGGAAATAAGATAAAAGGAGGGGCAGTGCTTCACTTTGGCATCATGTTTTGGATTAATCTCTTTGGAGTTCTCTTGGAGCCAGGGTTTTCGTTAGGGTTTTGGAAAAACCATTCTATTGTAGTTTAGTTTCGGTGGTGAAATATCCACCCTAGCTAAAGAAGGAGGAGGATCCATATTGGATCTTCATTGGAGCTTCGTTTTGGGGTTTGTTTTCAGTTTTGGGTTGTAGTGATTTTCTTGGAGAGGTTGCGACACTTGGAGAGTTTGATCTCATATGTTGAGAAGGCCATGACATGATTCCAGGTTTTTGGCTTGTATTGTGTGTTTTCCATTGATGTATTATAGCTGCCATAGAAACCATTGGATTGTTGTATTCATATCTTATTCATAATAAAATACTCCATGATTCTCTTCTATCACCTACAATATGTTTGATAAAATGATTTTAGTATAATGAATGCAAAGTATTTGTAGAAAAATGATAGCCATGAACAATATAATTGCATAATATCTAGCGTAGCTCTAGAGGGGATATTACACAATGCATCCTTGCAAACTACGTGCCCCAGTAGTGTTTCAAAAGGCATGCAAAATATGCATTTCTTCAAATTCATAAAAATCTAGAGTTGATGACATCGATCCAACATCAAGCAAAGGGCTTGCATGTGCTCCATTAGAAAATTGAACACTGTCTAGTCATCCAAATAAACTTCAAGGAACTTGTGGATAAATTCTTTAAAGACTACAATGACTATCTAGGAAAAAACCGTGGGTGCATTCTTCAATCCAAATGGCATCATGGTGTAAGAAATAGATCCTGAGCTAAATTTTCATAGCCCCCAAAAATCCTATGATTCCCTTCATTTTTGAGAAGTTGTGGGGAAACAAGTCCTCGTATTCCTTGAGTAAGTCGATAACCTAGGTGATAGTCTCCTTATCCCAATAGTCTCCAATGATAGCCATTTTGGGTGCTTCCTTAGTACTGATATTATGTTTCTTTGTCTTAATTAGACAACCATAGTCCGGTGCAACCATCTCTGTCACTTTTCCCTCCAATGTGCACTCTCCCTTAGATTGTTTGAGTTGTATGCCTCGGGAGTCATCGTCATCAATATCATCAACCTCAAATTTCCAAAAGAGGACAACCTCTTTCAACTTTTCCACTAGCTGATGGTACAAGCATACCACCTTTGGCATGGCATCCTTTGGTTAATGGTGAAGTATAAAATTATTGATCCGGAGGAGTGCCTCCCTTTGAGTTAGATCTTTTGTGGTAAAGCAGAATGTGGAGAAAAATTGTGTGCTTACCTAGACCCAGTATATTGTTTGTTATGCATTTCCTCCTGAATGTCCCAGCTCTTAGGAACCATAGCCATGGCATGAATGAATTGATGGACCGATTAGATTTAAGGAATATTCTTGGTAGTCCATTTCCTCTCACAGTAGTGATTATGCTCCTAAGGATATTTAGTTCCCTTACACCAATTGGCCAACTCGAAATCATAGATTGGGTGGAACCTGGATTTGATTAGTTCAACCACCTACACCTAGTCCTGTATGGTCATGTGATTTGTTTCCCACCAATGTGCACGTGTTTCTCGTACTACCATGTCCATGGCCTGAACCCGCTGATTTTTCGGAATGGTCTTCTCCATTCGTATTAAGAAGGATTCCACCATCCCTATCCCATCAAATCGGAGTGCATCACATAGCTCAGATCCAATCCAACGTATTGATTTAGTTATTATCGCACATCTTCAGGTAGAGACCTCATACATCTTGTTGGTCATAAGGTCTGCACCTGAATACTAAAGGGAAAAGCTAGGCCACTTATCAATTTAGAATGGTTGTTCTTTTAGTTTTTTGTTGGTTGGTCAGAGGGTTGTTCTACCAAGTCAAAAGCAAGGTTGGTTGGAAAAATTATATGGATGAGGGTCCTCCTTGGGTGGTGGCACACTAATGACAGACGAGTGACATAATAGAAAACAAAGGGAAATAACAAACTACTCAATGAATAATCTGCTGCAAGAAGTTCCATACTTAAAATATCATTTCAAGACATTAAATGTGTATCAAGACACAATTAATCCTTCAGGTTGTGATATAAACAAATCTTCACCAAGCATTAGATGTTTTCACAAGTTGCATATCAATAAAGATGCATTACAAAATAGTTGAAAGGAAATGACATGTACTTTGCATAAATAAAAAAATGCATTCAAGATAAGATAAAAACACATGAAGAGTTGGACACAAACGCTATCATCAAGAGTATGTTCACCAGGTAGAGAGCTTTAATCCATGCATAGAACGGGTCCAACCAGTCTGATGTAGTGTTATTCTTTCCCAAAGGATCTGACCCTAATGATATCCAAAAACTAACTATTTAAAAGAGTTGTATAGGCTCTCATCCTCAGGGGACTGAGACTTAATTCTAGTTTACTAACTGTAAGACAGACTGACTAATCTAACTAACTTTCCATGGATTTTAGCATGCAAACTTTGTACTAAACTTAGCTAGTAACAAGTGGTTCTTATCACACATAAAAGACCACTAGTTATTTAATATAAAAGTGTGTGAAATGGCACAACATGAACTGCTACTGGCAAAAATACTACATGTTTTGAACGAATTGAGATTGGTAGAAAAAGAATCGGAGTGGGAGAATGGATTTCTGCGTTGAACGATGGCATGAATGTGAGTTGGAGGCCACAAGAGACAATTGGCTGTATTGGCAGATATCTATTTGAGAAAGAAGGTAGTCTTCATGAGTTCTCTGGGATTGGTTGCGTCGAACTGGGACGATCTCCATGTTCTATGTCTGTGAAAGAGCTTTCAACAACTAAGCACACTCTGCATCGACCACGTCAGCTTCTATCTGTACTTGTGAATAGCTTCGCTGGAATGGTTGACGACCCAACGTTCATGAAGGGAGACATGGATGCGAGCATCCAAAGGGGAGGTGGGATGAGTGGACGCGAGGGTAGATGACCTGTGAGGATAGATGTAAAAAGATGAGAGTAGGTGTGAATATGATAGAGGTATCGTAATCTCTGTGAATGAGTTAAAAATGGATCCTGAAAAGGTAATATAAATCAGAGATTGGCCATCGCCAAAGAGTGTCTTTGAAGTTCAAAGATTCCATGGATTGGCTAGTTTTTACAGGAAATTCATGAGAAATTTTAGTGGGATATGTGCACCAATGATGGACACAGTCAAGAAAAGACACAAATATTTTCATTGGACAGAAGAAGCGGAGAAAAGTTTGAAGTTGCTGAAAATTAAGATAACTGAGCAGCCAGTTCTGGTTCTACCAGATTTCAGCAAGACATTTCAAGTTAAGTGTGACGCAAGTGGGTTTGTGATTGGAGCGGTCTTGAAATAGGACAATAGGTCAATTGCATACTTCATTGAGAAGCTGAACGAGAGCAAAGTGAAATATTCCACATATGACAAGGAATTTTATGCAGTCATACAAGCGTCGAGGAAATGGAGACATTACTTAGTTCCAAAGGAGTTTGTCTTGTATAGCGATAACCATGCTTTGCAATTCATAACTCGACAGGAGAATCTAAACCAGAAGCATGCAAAATGGGTTGAATATATGCATAATTGTACTTTTGTGATAAATCATGTTTCTGGAACTGCTAACAAAGTTGTTGATGCTTTGAGCAGGAAATGTTTGATTCTGCAGGAATTCAGGGTGAAGACCTTGCGTTTTGACAATATCAAGGAGATGTACAAAGATGATGCAGATTTTAAGGAGGCCTATGAAGCATGTGAGAATCTGATTCTCAAGGATAGAATCCAATGGGTTGAATATTTGATCCGGGATGGACTGTTATTCAGGTGAAATCAGTTGTGTATATCGAAATTCTCTATGAGAGAGAACCTCTTGAAGGAAAAACATAGTGGAGGATTGGATGGACATTTCGGCCATGATAAGACTTTTGCACAATTGAATGGCTCATACTATTGGCCAGGGATGAGAACAGATGTCAAGAAATTTGTGAACAGGTGCAGAATTTTCCAGCATGCAAAGGGGAAAAGACAGAATACAGGGTTGTATCAACCATTGCCAGTACCAGAGAGGCCGTGGGATGCGGTAAGCATGGATTTTGTGTTAGGATTGCCAAGGACGTAGAGGGGTTGTGAGTCCATCTTCATGGTAGTCAATAGATTTTCTAAAATAACAAATTTTATACCATGTCAGAAAACCAGTGATGCAACACATGTTGCCAATCTGTTTTTCAAAGAAGTTGTTAGACTTCACGATTTACACAAGAGTATTGTTTTAGATCGAGATACCAAATTTGTTGGTCATTTCTGGAGGAAAATATGGAAGAAGTTGGGGACAAATTTATCTTTCAGCTCAACATATCATCCTCAGACGGATGGATAGAATGAGGTAGTGAATCAAAGTTTGGGAGATCTGTTTAGGAGTTTGGTGGCTGAACACCACAGCCAATGGGATCAGATTCTGCCACAAGAAGAATTTGCATATAACGATTCACTCAACAAGAGCATAAGACAAAGCCTATTTCAAATAGGGTATGGGATGTAGCCGAGAGGAGTATCTGAGTTGAGAGACTTAGAGCAGAGTGAGTTCAAAAGTGCCAGAGCAGAGGATTTTGCAGCAGAAATGCAAGAGCTATACAGTGAAATCTGAAAGAGATTGGAGGATTCCAACCAGGAATATAAGCGCAGAGAAGATCAGCACAGGAGAGAACTTCAATTTGAAGTAGGTGATTTGGTTCTGGCGCATATCAGAAGAGAAAGGTTCCCAAGAGGGACATATAATAAACTAAAGATGAAGAAAATTGGGCCATGTAAAATCTTAAGAAAGTTGGAGGCAAATTCTTGTGAGATAGAATTGCCAGATGATGTGGGCATCTCACCCATATTCAACATAGTAGATCTATACCCGTATAGAGAAGATGAAACAGAGCAGTCGGAAGATCAGAAGGAAGTCCAATGGGTCAAACAGATGCCTATAGATGAAAATCCATAGATGGAAAAGATTATTGATTAGAGGATTGGTAAGAAGACCCAGAGGAAAACATATTTCGAATACTTGGTAAAATGGAAGGGACACTCAATCAAAGATGCCAGTTGGGAAAGTGAAGGAGACATCCAGAAACATGGACAGACAGTACAGGAACTCATGAATATGAGTTCATGAAATTTTTATCCAAGGGAGTATGATGCAGGAGCATCGTGAGCAAGCCAACAAAGTGAGTGTAAATGCAGAAGACAACTGGAAACGCACCAATGCACATTTTGAACAATGTTTTAAATTTGAATGAAAGAATAATTTATGTAATAGCAAGGGAGATGTATTTGCATTTATGTTTTGGAGATTGTAAACAGATCATGAGCGTTGCTTTCATCTGTTGGATAAGGAGGCTTTTAATTGTAATGAATGTAAAGTAGGTACCTTTCAATTTGATTATATCGCTTAGAGATGTAGAGGGAAAAACTAGAAAAAAACACCCTCGCTTGTATCATTCTCAGTTGTAAGAATAGGAGAGCATAGGAGAACAGAGACTGTAGAAGGTTGTATGAGATAGATAGTTGTAGCGATTGAGCCATGTATACGAGCATTGGAATTAATATATAAAATCTTTGATTCCATTTCATGGTGTTGTCATGGTAATTGTTTACATCTATGGAATGTATGTTTACAGTTTGCTTGTATTCTCTGTTATACATTTGGTTCAATTACTGTGTGTATATGCTCATGAATTCATGTTGAATGTATGAAGTCTGTGAAAGCTGAAGTATGAGTTTCAAGTGTTTCTCTTCTTGAGAACTCCTAAAAAGAGTGCAGTGGAGAGTCCGCATAGAGTGCGTTGACAAGATTCTGAGTTTTGTCTCAGAAAGCTCAGGAGGGAGAACATTGTTCTGATACCCGCGAAAGTGTAAGAGTAGAAAAGAGACATGCAAGGCATACACGGGCTGAAGGGAGTGTTAGATCTCTTGAACTTCAACGGAATAGTTGAAGAAATCCCTGTTGCAAAGAGTGCGTAGAGAGGAAGGCATTAGATAACAGAGGTTACCAAGGAAGATATGGAAGGTATGCGTGCAGGGGTTATTTGAATCCAGAAGTTAGAAAAGAAACCTAAGATCATAAGGGGTAGAACCTTTGAAGTGTCCAAAGGGAGATGAGGGTCGAGGTCAGTCATGAGAACAAAGAAATCTCAGAGGGTCGACGCCAGAGAATTTGGCGAAGGAGCAGCGGGAGTCCAAATGAATAGTGGAGTGTTTCAAGGTAGAAGTGCGAACTTCCATGGGTTGTCAGATTCAACCAACCAGCAAGCAGGATAAGGCTGAAGAGATTTTGGCGTGTGTAATCCCAGGAGGATTCATGTCCATTGGATCTAGATCCACGTGGGCCATTGATCTCACGAGAAAATTTCACATTTCGACACCCGGGGAAAGAGAGTAGAAGTGGCTTGTTGGGAATTCTCGAAACTCGAAATCCAGAGAGCCATCAGGACCATCATATCTAGGTGCATCGAGGGCCATCGATCTAGGTTAGTTAGACTACAGGGATCTCAAAGTTGGGGATTTATAAAGGGAAGCGGGAGCATTGTTTGTCGACTCCCCGATTCGCGAAAGTTGAACCACTCGAGAGCTGGGAACCAACTCCTAGAGGGGGGGTCCTATCGGACTCATGAGTGAAAGGGTTGGGACTTGTTGGGCTATTTTTGAGTTTTGGAATTTGAGGATTGGAGTGTTTGGCGTTTCATACCAACACCCATGAATTTGCGAAGTGCAAAGCGCCGGAAGATTTGATGTACGGTTGTATCATGTGGTCGTGTGGGGAAGAGCTCGTGCCTAATGCTAATTTGTGTAGGAAAATTTTAACAAAGGGCATATGGTCATATTTTAATAGGGGGTATTAATAGTGGAACTAAAGAACCATTTCGGTTCAAGGAGAGTGAAAGATTTGAAAACTGGGAGTCTAGCGGACTCTGCTTAGGTGGGTTTTGCATCAAGTGGTATAAGAGCCTACAATAATTTTTCTGTAGGTGAAAAGGATATAGAAGGAAAGTCATGATTTGAATTCTGTGTGTAGCAGATTTAAACCATGCCGCCAAGAAGGAGAGAAAGAGCTATGCTCGATCCAGTTGTGGAAAGGGAGATGAGAGAACTACGATCTCAACTAGATGCTATGGAGACAACATAGAAATGGATAGTTGACGTTGGAGATGTCAGTGAGGCTAAAGAGAAAATGAAGTTGGAACTAGAGAAGAGGAAGTTGTAGCCGAAGATGCTGTAGAAGAATGCTTATTCAGAGTTGTTGCAAGAATAGGTGCCAGAGCAAAAATGGACATTCTGATGTATGAGGGAAACTTAGATGTTGAGAAGCTGCTAGATTGGTTTAGAGCTCTGGACAAATACTTCGACTATGAGGATGTCGAAGAGGATAAGAAAGTTAAGCACACAGTCACTAGACTGAAGGGTCATGCAACACTGTGGTGGAATGAACTGCAGGCTAACAGGCATTGCAAAGGCAAGAAGAGAATCAAAAGCTAGGATAGGATGGTTGCAAAAATGAAAGCCAATTTTATACCCAGAGATTACCAAATTGACCTGTTTCGAAGAATGCAGAATTTAAGATAGAAAGGGATGATAGTGAAAGAGTACATTGAATAATTTTATAGGTTAAACATTAGAGCCGGTCATCGTGAGAGTAATGATGAAAAGGTCTCCAGATGCATGAATGGTCTGAGATATGACATTCAGGATGAGATGAGCATGGTAACAATCAGGAATGTAGAGGAGGATTATCAGATTACTCTGAAGGCAGAAGAAAAATTGACCCGTAAGCAAGGTCAGAGGGGTCGAGGCAGAAGTCAAAGTAGAGGCAAAGTGGTTGCCCTGAACAGAGTACATAATCCCCAGGACGAAGAGAATAAACCTCATACTCAACCAAAAAGATGAGGAATCTCACAGGGGGGACAGTATGCCGATAAAAACACTTTTCCATGAGGAAGAGGAAGAGGAAGGGGTAGAGGAAGTGAAATAAAATGTTTTGTCTATGGAAAAATCAGACACAAATATTTTGAGTGTCCCAATAGGAAAAGAGATGGAGGTGAAGCTCACATTTTTGTAGCACAAGGGGGAAATGTTGAGGCAGAAGATGCAGAAGGCGGAAGGTCATTAATGATGAGGAAAATTCTCTTGAAGCCAGAGAAGGAGGTCGAAAATCCAGTCCAGAAGAACAATTTGTTCAGAACTGCTTGCAAGACCAAGGATAGAGTATGCAAGGTAATAGTGGACAGTGGAAGTATTGACAATATAGTATCCACAGAAATGGTGGAGAAGCTGGAATTGGATACAGTTTCATATATGAGCCCATATAAGGTCTCGTGGTTACAAAAGGGACATCAGGTAACTATCAATCACTAAACAATGTTTAGTTGAATTTAAGATAGGGGGATATAAAGATAAAATTTTGTGTGATGTTGTTCCCATGGATGTCTGTCACCTTTTGTTGGGAAGACCATGGCAGTATGACAAAAATGTTATTCATGATGGGAGAAGGAACACTTACACTCTAGAGAAAAATGGTAGAACACATATGTTGCTGCCAATTAAATATGAGAAGGTGAAAACAGAGGCGAGAAAAACTATACTTCTCATGAGTGGGAAGGAATTTCTTGAGGAAGTTAAGAAGGAAGAAGAAATGCAGTTTGTTGTGGTTAGAAAACCTAGAGTTTTCTTAACCAGTACCAAGATAGATGACCTACCTAGAGAAATTCAGGAACTGTTAGAGGAGTTTGCTGATATAGTGGTAGACGAATTACCTTGTTCATTGCCGTCCATCAGGAGCATAAGTCATCACATTGACCTTATACCTGGAGCGATTTTACCAAATAAAGTAGCATACAAATTGACGCTACAGGAGAATGAAGAGGTTAAGAGACAAGTCTAGGATTTGATGGACAAAGTGTTGGTTAGAGAAAGCTTGAGTCCATGTGTTGTACCTATAGTGCTAAGTCGAAAGAAAGATGGTGGTTGGAGAATGTGTACCGATTCGAGAGCTATAAACAAGATCACCATTAGGTATAGATTTTCTTTACCTAGAATGGATGACTTGATGGATTGCTTGAGTGGAGATTTTTTTTTTTCAAAAATTGATTTGAAAATTGGATATCATCATCATAGAATGAGGGAAAGTGATGAATGGAAGACAACATTCAAGACGAATGAAGGACTGTATGAATAGATTGTCATGCCGTTTGGTTTGACGAATGTGTCCAATACTTTTATGAGATTGATGAATGAAGCCTTCAAGGATTTCATTGGAAAATTTGTAATCGTAAATCTTGATGATATACTGATCTTCAGTAAGACTGAAGAAGAACACTTGAAACATTTAGCTGCAATGATGAGAAGGTTACAATAAGAGAAATGGCTGATTAATTTGAAAAAGTCATCTTTCATGAAGATGAAACTCATTTATTTACGGTTTGTAATCTCTGCGAATGAGTTAAAAATGGATCCTGAAAAGGTAAGAGCAATCAGAGATTGTCCATCGCCAAAGAGTATCTTTGAAGTTCAAAGCTTCCATGGATTGGCTAGTTTTTACAGGAAGTTCATCAGGAATTTTAGTGGGATATGTGCACCAATGATGGAAACAGTCAAGAAAAGACACAAATCTTTTCATTGGACAGAAGAAGCGGAGAAAAGTTTGAAGTTGCTGAAAATTAAGATAACTGAGCAGCCAGTTCTGGTTCAGCCATATTTCAGCAAGACATTTCAAGTTAAGTGTGATACAAGTGGGTTTTTGATTGGAGCGATCTTGAGCCAGGACAATAGGCCAATTGCACACTTCAGTGAGAAGCTGAACGAGAGCAAAGTGAAATATTCCACATATGACAAGGAATTTTATGCAGTCATACAAGCGTTGAGGAAATGGAGACATTACTTAGTTCCAAAGGAGTTTGTCTTGTATAGCGATAACCATGCTTTGCAATTCATAACTCGACAGGAGAAACTGAACCAAAATCATGAAAAATGGGTTGAATATATGCAGAATTTTACTTTTTTGATAAAGCATATTTCTAGAACTGCTAACAAAGTTGTTGATGCTTTGAGCAGGAAATGTTTGATTTTGCCGGAATTCAGGGTGAAGACCTTAGGTTTTGACAACCTCAAGGAGATGTACAAAGATGATGAAAATTTTAAGGAGGCCTATGAAGCATGTGAGAATCTGATTCTCATGGATAGAAGCCAATGGGTTGAATATTTGATCCAGGATGGACTGTTATTCAGGGGAAATCATTTGTGTATACCGAAATGTTCTATGAGAGAGAACCTCTTGAAGAAAAAACATAGTGGAGGATTGGCTGGACATTTAGGCCATGATAAGACTTTTGCACAATTGAATGGCTCATACTATTGGCCAGGGATGAGAATAGATGTCAAGAAATTTATGAACAGGTGCAGAATTTGCCAACATGTAAAGGGGAAAAGAAAGAATACAGGGTTGTATCAATCATTTCTAGTACCAAAGAGGTTGTGGAATGCGGTAAGCATGGATTTTGTGTTAGGACTGTCGAGAATGTAGAGGGGTTGTTATTCCATCTTCGTGGTAGTCGATAAATTTTCTAAAATAGCACATTTTATACCATGTCAGGAAACTAGTGACGCAACGCATGTTGCCAATGTGTTTTTGAAAGAAGTTGTTAGACTTCATGGTTTACCCAAGAGTATTGTTTCAGATCGAGATACCAAATTTGTTGGTCATTTATGGAGGACCCTATGGAAGAATATAGGGACAAACTTATCTTTCATCTCAGCGTATCATCCTCAGATGGATGGAAAGACTAAGGTAGTGAATCGAAGTTTGGGAGATTTGTTGAGGAGTTTGGTAGTTGAACACCACAACTAGTGGGACCATATTCTTCCACAAGAGGAATTTGAATATAACGATTCACTCAATAGGAGAACATGACAAAGCCCATTTTAGATAGTGTATGGGATGCATCCAAGAGGAGTATCTGAGTTGAGAGACTTAGAGAAGAATGAGTTCAGAAGTGCTGGAGAAGAGGATTTTGCAGCAGAAATCGAAGAGCTCCACAATGAAATCAGAAAGAGATTTGAGGATTCCAACCGGGAATATAACCACAAAGTAGATCAGCACAAGAGAGAACTTCAATTTGATGTAGGTGATTTGGTTCTAGGGCATCTCAGAAGAGAAAGGTTCCCAAGAGGAACATATAATAAACTAAAGATGAAGAAAATTGGGCCATGTAAAATCTTAAGAAAGTTTGAGGCAAATGCTTATGAGATAGAATTGCCAGATGATATGGGTATCTCGCCCATATTCAACGTAGCAGATCTGTACCCTTATAGAGTAGATGAAACAGAGCAGTTAGAAGATTAGAAGGAAGTCCAATGGGTCAAACAGATGCCTATAACTGAAAAGCCGCAGATGGAAAAGATTATTGATCAGAGGATTGCTAAGAAGACCTAGAGGAAAACATATTTCGAATACTTTGTAAAATGGAAGGGACACCCGATCGAAAATGCCAGTTGGGAAAGCGAAGGAGACATCTATAAACATGGACAGATGGCATAGGAACTCATGAACATGAGTTCATGAAATTTTTGGCCAAGGGAGTATGATGCAGGAGCATCATGAGCAAGCCAACAAAGCGAGCGTAAAGGCAGAAGACAACTGGGAACGCACCAATGCATATTTTGAAGAATGTTTTGAATTTGAATGAAAGAAACATTTATGTAATAGCTAGGGAGATGTATTTGCATTTATGTTTTGGAGATTGTAAACAGATCATGAGCATTGCTCTCATCTGTTGGATAAGGAGGCTTTTAATTGCAATGAATGTAAAGTAGGTAGCTTTTAATTTTGATTAGAACACTTAGAGATGTAGGGGGAAAACTCGAAAATGACACCCTCGCTTGTATCATTCTCAGTTGTAAGAATAGGAGAGCATAGGAGAACAGAGACTGTAGAAGGTTGTATGAGACAGATAGTTGTAGCTATTGAGCCATGTATAGGAGCATTGGAATTAATATATAAAAGCTTTGATAACATTTCATTGTGTTGTCATGGTAACTATTTACGTCTGTGGAATGTATGTTTATAGTTTGCTTGTATTCTCTGTTATACATTTGGTTCAATTATTGTGTGTATATGCTCATGAATTCATGTTGAATGTATGAATTCTGTGAAAGCTGAAGTATGAGTTTCAATTGTTTCTCTTCTTGAGAACTCTTGCAAAGAGTGCAATGGAGAGTCCGCATAGAGTGCGTTGAGAAGATTCTGAGTTTTGCCTCAGAAAGCTTAGGAGGGAGAATGTTGTTCTTATACCCGCGAAAGTGAAAGAGTAGCACAGAGTCATGCAAGGCATGCATAGGCTGAAGGGAGTGTTAGATCTCTTCAACTTCAATGGAATAGTTGAAGAAATCCCTGTTGCAAAGAGTGCGTAGAGAGGAAGGAATTGGATAACAAAGGTTACCATGGAAGACATGCAAGGTATGCGCACATAGGTTCTTTGAATCCAGAAGTTAGAAAAGAAACCTAAGTGTTACACGTTATTTTCGTCATCCCTATGACTGTTAATGATGTAAACCTATTTTTTGCCTTCAGAGGGGTCAGTGGCCTGAGTTCTTGAAGAGAGAAGGGAGAAGAACTTTTCCTGAGAAAAGAAGTTGCATTTTCCCTTGTAAAAACCCTGTAAGAAAGGAAGTTCGCAGGTTACTATATAGGTAGGGTGCGAGAATGCCTGATTCTCGCAGGTTGCACCATAGCTAGGGTGGGAGATGCTCATAGGTTGCTCTATAGCCAAGCTGCGAGAATGCCTACACATGGGAAAAACAAGTGTTTTCTCGAATCTTCTAGAAGGAGAAACTTCTATGGTGAGGTGGCATCCAAATGGTTTGGATCTTACTCTCTTTCATGATTTAGTGGGATCATCCTAACCTCCTCACCTTATCCTCTTCAACTTATAAAAGGAGAAGAG
>JASDQU010186886.1:7431-18125 GCA_032191745.1 Picea mariana | reverse complement strand
TAATATCTCTTATTCAAGTATTTCTTCTCAAAATGCTTCTTGAATTCTCTCCAAGTAACACTTTTCTCTTTAATGTGTTTCACCTGCACAAGTTGATCCCACCACATGGATGCCTTTCCCTTGAGTTGATAGATGGAAATTCTAACTTCTGCATGAGAAGAATAATTATGCAATTGAAAATACTTTCTCATTCCTAGCATCCATGTTTTTGCATCCTCATCCTTGTTGTGCTCACCATCAAATGTAGGATATTTGATTTTGTTCATTTCTCCTCATAGCTCATCCACCCCAGACCCCTTATGCTTCCTGAGAGGGGATGGACTCGATCTGTTGTGTTCTCTCTTATTGGAATGCAT
Organism: Picea mariana; assembly: GCA_032191745.1. NCBI lineage: Eukaryota > Viridiplantae > Streptophyta > Pinopsida > Pinales > Pinaceae > Picea > Picea mariana. Next base: position 17,769 of record JASDQU010186886.1, on the reverse strand, counting down.
CGAGGAGTGGTGGTGATGTCTGCTAACACTTATAGTTCTTCTTTTCTCATCAGGAGGCCTATGACTTCCATATTTGCTTGAGCCACTCTCCTTGTCCAATTTATTTTCTATTATGTTCAAGCTCTGCAATAACTTCATGTTGAAGTCATCTTAGTGATTCTTGGATTTCATAAGCCTTTCATTATCAGATGTATGTCTTTGGACATCCTTCTACAAATTTTTAATGGTCTCTGCCATATTCATGTTTTCATTCATTTCATCTCCATGTCCATTGGAGTTTGTTCCTTCAATGCCCAAATGGAAATCCATCCCTCTAATATCATCCTCCTGACTGTAATTCCCCTATGCCTCTTCCATTCCTATGGACTCTATGGTGATCTTTCTCTGATATAGTTGTTGTTAACTCTGCAAAATGTGCAGCCAACAAAACCTTGTCAGGCTAACTATTTCAAAAATTTCATGAAAATATGATCCATTCTGGTTTAATAATATATATTAAAAAAATTTCTTCTGATTTCCTGGAAAATTGAATTCCCTGATCAATTTGATGGGTGGATATTTACATTCCACTATCCAATGCCTTTCCAAATAATGCTCCCATGCTCAATTCTGAGTCTTGAGCAGAAAGTTATGGCTATTTGAAATTTTCCCATTAATTTTTCTGTTCATTTTTCAACTTTGCGCAACTCTGCACTATAATATGCATTTTTACTCCTACTCCTTTGGAATTTTCGTAAGATCTCAATTGGGTTTCCTCATATACATCTTATTGACACTATGTCCTAGTTTCACCTCTTTCTGGGTTCTGGGATGCTAGTTACAGCCTGCTGAAATTCCAAACCAAAATATCAAATTGTAACTAATATGCTACAGGTACCTTCTTTGCCATATTAAAATCTTTTAACATGCCTAGAAATATAATTCAGCTTATAGGATGTCTTATATGGTTCAATATATTTCCATTGACTGATCCTGCACCTCAATCTGATTCTAGAGCAGAAAGTTATGGCTCTTTGAAGTTAGTTGGGTCTTAAAATTTACCCTTCACTGTTTGTGTTGTAACTTTCTCATAAAAGCTCTGTTTGATGAACAGTTTACACCATTAGAAATCTCTCTGAGATCTTTTATTTGAGATGCAAACACAAAGTGTGCCTTGTCACACTCTGTTCTCGTGGTTTTCAAGTTCTTAAAAACACTCTTAAGGGCCTCAAAAACGCGTTGCAAAAAGATGACGTTCAAATGATATAAAACATCGCAGAAAATCACTGGCTTTATGTTGTTGTTCACCCTTAAAACAACTTTGCATGGAAAAATTTCAATTTGTGCACCTGCATTTACCATGTGCAGCAACACCACAAGGTAAATCATGCTTTGCACACTTATAACCATTGTGCATCACTTCTCTGTTGCGCAAATAACTTGTGCGCCCTACTTTTATGTCCTGCGCCAATATCCATCACACATAGTTTTGGTTCTTGCACTATTACCTGTTGCGCACAGTTTTGTATCATGCACTAATATTCTGCACGCATTATACCCTATGCATTGCACCTTGCCAAAGTTTAGTACGTCTCCACTACGCACCAAAAATTTGCGCACACCACTAACTAAATTGTCACACAACAACATATACCAACATTGCGCACGCACCAACCAAACTCCTCTGCACTCTGCCAATACTACGCACACCATGCGTGCCATTATTATGAATGTGCACACCATGCGCACTTCTTATGCATATCCACACARTGCAATGATAAATTTAGTGCATGCACCCACATACCAACATTTTTCCGCGCGGAGCCAAACTTTAGCGCGCGCACCAAAAAAACACTATTTTTTGCGCGGTACCAAAATTTAACACACGCAGTGCTGAATTTTTACCTATTACAAACTTTTCACTATGCCACACGCATTTTTAGTGCGCCCAACTGCGCACATTCACCTTTATGCGCGTCGATTCCTCATGAATTCCGCTGCAGAAATTGGGGCTTTTGGCTTAACGTTTTCCCCAATTTACCATCGACATTCTTCAACCATGAAATTTGTTCAATTTCACCCCGATAACACCAGTTCAACCTCTATAACAACAAATCATTGTGGTTGACATTTCTGGAACGAATTTACCCAAAATCAATTCACGAATTGAGAAATTTTAATTACTAATCTCGCTCCAACTATTATGGCTTCTCTGTAACTTCACATTCGATCCATTCTAGATCTGAATTTGCTAGAACAGATATTAAATCGGGAATATCTCATCACTTGGTCGAATTTCTCAATTTTCCCATGAATTTAACAACATAAATTGGGGCTTTTCCAAATTTTGCGTTGTTGTTTCTAAAATTTATCATGGACGTTCTGCAACTCAAAATTTGGCCACTTCGAAATAGATTCTATGCGAAATTTCTCTTTAACTCAACTTGTTCGTCCCATCTAGGCTCAACGTTGAAAAATCAAGCTCTGATACCAATTTGTAACATCTTAGACCATCCATGTTGGACCACGCTACACCAGAGAACTCTTACGTTCTCTCTATGCAACATATTGTAACATACCCAGCATCCAACTGAGCTATGCCACAGAAATTTTTCGAACTACATGCAATTAAAATATACACACACAGAACTCTTGCGGAAGCATTATATATAAAACGTAAACATATAAATGCATCTGTAAATACACAGATTCACACTGAAATAACAGTAAACATATACGTGCAGCATATACAGGAAATACCCATAAAAACAAACATAGTTATAACTGCACATATGATAACCCGTAAAAATAAGCACGTAAATAACAATGCAGCATGTAAATTTATCACACAATTGGCACTTATCTTGGTAATAATGTCACCAACTACGTGAAAACCTTCCAAGAACCTCCTAGCCTTAGACCACATTGTTCACCACTCTCAACAGTGAGTCACCCCCGAGCTGGGACTAAACTCCACCCGAGTAAAGGGATTCCTAACCAGGCTAAAGGCTCATAGATAATGGGAAAGACTTTGTCTCAGGTTCCAACTCAAACTAACAACCTACAGTCCCTCATTCCCCACATGCCTGTCCCACCCAGGAAGTGTGCCCCTTCTCTGCTCAACATTCCTTCAGCTTCCCCACTTCCTTTCTGGGCTTCAGCAATAGGCCGGACAGGAAGTCTCAGAGCATTGTATATGAAATTTACACCTTCAGGAAATCAATTCCCAACAATTCTCTCACCCATATAATATCTCACGGTCTTGACAACCTACCTCTTCAATATCCCACGAGCCTGACAACCCACTTCTTCAGTCCATCTCCCAAGCTAACCAAATACACCAACACAAAATGGCTATGGATACAGGTTCAAGTACAATCATGAAGATACGAAGGATAGCTCAATGGGTGTGTGCATGCTCGTAGATGATTGACTGGATGAATGAATGATGGAAGGAATGATAGCAATAATGATGGAAAAGATGGGAAAATGAACTAAGTTTCAACAATATGTATGCATGTCCCCAACTTGACACTTGTCATGTTGGGAGCTACTTTGRCCCACTTGTACCCAACTTTAGAACTTAGGATAAAATAATTATCCATAATTTATACTTTAAGAAATATTAATATAATATTCCTTTTTGGCTTAAYCTCCCTAGCTTAGCCCCTTTTCCTTAACTTTTAGGCCCCTCCCTTTCCCTAACCARTGGATTTTTGTCCCCCATCTCTTTTATCGTGGTCGGTTTGCACGYAGTGATGTATTTTATATTAATTATGAGACATRTACAAAAATAGTCGCACTGGACTTTAACATCTAGGCTCTCTGGCCTAATCAAAACATAAGCATCCTAGCTTATAATAACTGGCTCACCAGCCTATAATATGCAGCATATACACAAAAGGATASCTGGCCTCAAAATCACGTGCTCTTAAGTTGTTGCGCGYGATATCCAAKAATGTGCACACTTCATCATTTTACTGTGCAATACATGTGCTCATTATGCCATGAAATGTGCATACAAAAATTATATCAAAAAGCTCACYAGCTTAAGTACATTTTCATTTATATTACAATTGGGTTCGTCCTAGGGATATTACAATGTTCATGTCCATGTCAGAGTTAGATTTGATCTTCCTTGAAGCCATTAGATTTACTTCAACTTCTATTGCATCAGTCATCATATAATCTAATGAAGTAGATCATATTTCCCTTAAMAACAAAGAAAAATTGCTTTCAAAGGAGTCAACATATCTAAGTTGAGCAGATTTAAGAGGGGGTTTTACTTYAGTAGSAATTGAATTATAGACCTTTATAAATATGGCTGAAAACTCGTGCACCGTTTCATCAGGTGACCTTCTCATGTTGTTATATTGAGTTAACGACTGCATGGATTTTTTCTTGTCACCCCACTTTGCAAGAAAACAGGTTTCAAAGGCTTCAAAATTTATGATACTAGCTATTGGGAGAGCTCTGAGCCACTTTCTGAATTCTCCTGTAAGACTTTGTGCAAACAGCCTCATTTTTGCATCCTCAAAATCTACTTCTTCTAAGTCTATAAAATCATTGAACCAGTATCGATGTTTTTGGGCTGACACATTGCCTTCAGCATCATACAACTTAATCCTCATATTATACTCCTGGAGAAAATCATGTAATTGAGCAGGTAGAACAAGAGGGGAAAACCTAGCTGCCATGGTTGTTGTAAGAACATGAAGTGGTTGTTGGTTTTGAGTATGAAGGACAATAGGTTTGGTAGAGGCAGCTGAAATTAAATATCGAAACCTCTTCTTATCAAAGATGACCTCGTTCAAACAAGACTCAGATTTACTTATGAATAGATTTTGCTCAAATTTCACATCAAAATCAAGGTCTTCAATGCTTGTTACTCCATCGTTGGGAAATGATATATATCTATCTAAACACAAAACTAGGCTTATTTTCTTTTCTTCTCTTTTGTGTACAATCTTCTCATGATCAGACACAGGGATCATTGCTTCTGGGTCTGGGTTTCTCCTGGTGTGAATTCTCTTGGAGCCAGGCTTTCTAGCTCAAACTACTTTATTCTATTAATGTTTTTGTAATGGAGCTGCCAGGGTAAAATTAGTCTAAGCCAATAAGGTGTTTGATTCACTGTCACCCTCAGGAATCAAATCTAAATATTTAATTCATTCTTTTCTTAGGGAAGATTTCACTTTCGATCCCCGACAATGGCGCCAGAATGTCAGTACTCTATAAATTTGTTCGGTTGATAAAACAAATGAAAGAGGTAACCTACAAACCAACTTTAGAGATGGGTACTATCCTGCTCAAATCAGAGAGGACTCTCTCATGTCACTTGGTATTTCTTTGACAATCAACGGCTAGGTTTTGTTGTTTTGGGGTTTTTTTTATAAATTTGTTGGTAAGGAAGGGGAGGGACACTTAGGGATATGGAGTCAAAATTCTGAAAATGAATGAAGGCACAAACTTTTCTTTAGAACTCTCCAGAGGATAAAGGCTAAATGAGGAGATAATTCTAAGTTATAATTTGTAAATTTGTAGAGTGTAGGAAGAAAAAGAAAACATGTAACTGCATCAGAGCATTAAATAAATGAATTATGAATTAGTTAGGAAGAACTTGACATATTTTAAATTGCTTCAGTTGAGAGCATCACAAGTTGAATTATGGGCCTTTGACTATCCAATTTAAACAAAAGACGGTGAAAATGGAATCATAAATACAAGAAATACATACAAAGAGAGGAGACAAAACTCAAATCACCACCATTAGAATATTTTCATGGAAACTTCAAAGACTTCTGCATATGTATCCAATTCAACTTCAAAAAATTACAATTGAGTTGAGAACAACTAGAATTGTTCCCTTGCACTTCTGCCAACATTAATACATTTGGAACTTCTAATACTTATAAAACTCAAGTTCCTTTAGTTAGAAACTGATTACAATAGTTGAACTAAAACGTTTTAGTTTCTAAAACTGATTAGAATGATTACAAATAACAGTTTCGGTATGAGAACTGACTATAATGATTAACAGAAAAATGTTTCATGATCCAACTGTGTATTCCTCTAATGATTCATCTTCTTCTTTTTCCACTTGTTTTGTCCTGGTCCTCTGTTTGATATTCCATATTCAGTGACACCTGGACATCATTTGTTGGACCCTGGAAAACTACACTTCATCTTACCCAGCCATACTATCTTCTTCCATTGCAAGTCAAAAGGGATACCATAGTCTATCATTTCTTTGATTAGGATCTCCTGGTCAATGCAGGAGACATATGGCATGGCTGGTAATCCAATCTTCATTGTTTTGAACTGATTCAAAATCTCAAAATATGTAATCAAATGTTCAACTAGGGTTGCTCCTTTCAATTTTTCCTCTATTTTTTCAAACTTGGAGTGATCCATTATGCATTGAGTGAGGCAAGAGTTGTATTCCTCCTGATCATATAATTTTCCTTTTCCATCCCAAAATGGTGGCAGGCCTTTGATGAACAATTCTTCAAACAGATCCTTGAATTCATGTACACTTTGTTCCATGTGTGTGGCCTTAGTTTGGACTGATTTTAGCAGGTTATGCTTGCCAATAACCCTCCTAGACCAGATGATCAATGTATCTCTATCTTTGACCCCAATGGTCTGCATTTATGCACTATGGATAGAATTTAGAAGGTTTATGGAATTTTGGGCCCACTCTGATGGTTTCTTTGTTAAGGTATCATTTACAACAGTGCACTTTCTTCTATTTGTGATGGCCATGCTRTCTATATCATTGATGAAGTTTAAGTACACTMTGAACTTGGTAGCTTCAACAGCTATAGAATCTCAAATGATGTGTTTGGCTCCCTGCAACAGTCCTTTGCCTCTCAATCTTATTTTCAGCTTGTCTAACCTCTCCTGCAAAGCTTGATTCTCCTTTTGAAATTGAGCCATCCTTTCATCTTTTGTTTTCATTTCCTGCTTCAATTTCTCTATGTCTCCCTTTAACCCCTTGATTTCTCCTACCTTCAAGCTAACCTGTGACATAGCCTAGACAATTCCTTTAGTKCTTGGCCCAACTTCTGCAATAGAAGGTACAACTACAACCATGTTTAGTAATTTTTTCTATCCTTGTGACCAATTCACCTTTTCTTGTTCTATTTGTAATACCTTAGCCTTGTAGTTCAATGCCTCTTGTCGAAATGMTTCCTTTTCATGTTCTAGAGAAACCAGTTATGTTGTTTGTGGATGCTATGTGGAGGCCAYTTTTAKTTTCTTATTCAATATTTGAATCAGCTTGTCCTTTTCATCYAATGAGGGACTTCAKATTCTAGCCTCTTTACCTAAGTTTTCCAAACTCTATTGGATGTCTTTTCTTGCCTCAACTACCCTTCCAACTTTATTTCATAAGTTTACAGCTTTGGATTATTCATACTTAGACCCAAGTAATCAGAATACAGCATATCACTTGTATTCATGTGGAACTTGAATTTGTCTGGAGCACTGATGTTGTCATATGTTATCTTGATGACAGATAATTTATCTTCATCTGCAACTACTATATTAAATGTCATCTTCTCTATATATCTTACTATGAATAGAGAAGACTTGTCCTGAGAAATATTTTCCACTTCAGGGACCAAGTCCCTCATCTAACCCATAGCCATATTTTCTTTCTCAACATATTGTTTTGCCAAATCCTCTTTAGATTGATAAGTTGTTCCTGATGTCTTATCAAAGATGTGCTTTTTGTTGCTGAAATTTCTTGAGTTGCCTTCACTTTGGAGCTTGCTTCCCTTCTCAAATTCTACAATGTTGGTACCACTCTCCACCATATCCATATTTACTTGTTATTTAGTCGCTTCCTCCTCTAGATCCACTATCTGTGGGGATTTTGTGATCTTCATCTTCTTAGGGGAAGTCTACTGATCATTGGTGCCCATGGCCTCTAAACTGCTTCTCTTGTTGTAAACACTTTCTTTGGGGAATTTGAATATCATCTTCTGAGGAGATTTTTGTGTTTGAATCTGTTGTAGGGTTGCCTCCACTTGATGTGTTTGATTTGGCTGCAATTTTGCTTCCATATTAGCGCAAACTTCTAGATTTTCCAATTTTTCAAAAGCCTCAACATGTTCATGCTCATAAGGGGCATGTTTGTTCATCAATATTCTCTTGGATATGATCTGAGTGGATCATATATTCTTCTCTATAGCTGTGCAAAACCAAACTCTTTGAACTTTTCCTTGATCTGAGATAAGCATGATCTAGTCTTGACAATGAAGCATCCAATGATGAAAGGGAATTTGAGGTTGGAGGATTTGTGCAATTTCAGGAAATGCTTTGTCTCTGATATGATTTTTTTCATGTGTTAGCACTCTGCAAACTTTGTTCGGCTGAAAAAAATGAATGACAAAGGAAACCTACAAACCAACTTTGAGCCTGAAAACTAGCCTTTCCGACCTGGAGAGGGTTATCTCTGAGACTTTGTCTCTGTAAAGGTTTTGGATTTAAACTGTTGGCTAGATTTAACACTTTGTTACAATATTTTTGGTTCTATTGGTGAAAGAGAAGAAATACCTTGGGCTATGGAGTCAATTTAAGAAAATGATAGAAACAAATGACTTAGTGACTGAACTTGAGAGGATAAAGACCAAATAAGAAACAGTCTTTTAGTAAAAAAAATGGTGTGTGTGGCGAGAGAAAAATAAATAAAGCAACTCGGAGAACCGTAGGGGATAAATTCAGAGTTCACTTTAGAAGAAACATAGTCGTCTAAATGGCACAAATCTAGAGCATCATGCTGTGAATTCTATATTTGAATCACGTTCCTATATAGAAAAAAATACAGATATGAATATAAGGAACACAGGAAAGCACGTATGTAAAGAGAGAATACAATACATCAAACTGCCACCGTTAGAATATTTTCGTCAAAGTTTCARGACCTTTTCATTAAGTTTCAATCTAGCTCGAAAGCTASTTTCAATAGTCATGGTCTACACTAKTTTTCCAATCAAACTGGCTTACATTGAAAAGAAGAAATATATAGATCATGGTGTGTCGCTTGGTCTACCCTGCCTTCTAACTACTATCCCTCAAAATCATGGCTCTAACTATTCTCTTATAGATGACTCTTCGTATGGCACTTTACTAAAAATAGAAACTRATTGTACTCGGTCRCATCATAATCACTCATCTTTGCCACGATGGTTCGGTCATCAACAAGATCTCGTCGTTAGAGGGAGATGTGTCAATGTTTTCTTTTGACARGTTATATGGTCAATTAAGTGCTCTGTCAAAATCCTACCACTCATTKTAACATCCTTGATTTATGTCGTGTGATCATTTGTTGCAGCGTGCATATGGTGGGTGACTGCAAACTGTCGCATGCTTGTCGCGCGGGTATTTGTCAGAGTCCCTACTTCCTGGTAGGAAACAGGACACGAGGAGACAAAATATTTGCCACGTCTGAGAAGACAAAAATGGAGTTAATCAATAATCTTCTATCTCTATCTGCAGTTTTTAGATCCAAATCGTTCTCTTGAGAGACCGGTTGAGCCTTTTCAGATTCATCACTTTCCTTTGTAGAATTGCTTTCCCTTTCAGCCTATTCTACGCGTTGGCCAGGGCTACACGAAATGTTTCCAGTGTCGGTCTGCATTCCTTGAAGTACTTTGTGTTTCTTTCTTCTGAAATCCTCTATGCTTCGCGCAGTTGAATGATTTTATCTTGCGCTTCCCTGAGGTGCCTCTTGAGCCATGTCATGTTTCCCTCTTGGCCCTGTGATGTTAATACATTAAGGGTCTTCACTATTAAATGTTGACTCAGATCCCTGTTTTCCTGGTATAGCTCAGCAATAGCGAGTTGCGCTTTATTTAGTTGTTGCTACGGTTCATGAATATCTATTCCTTCAGTGCTTTTCCTTCTCCTTCCGCCGCAGGTTTCTCGACTTGGACCTTCGACGGGTTTTAGTTGAATGGTGCGCATGAGTAATTATTCAACGGCTAACTTCACACGCGACACACTCAGGATTTGGAATCCTCTGGTTTCCTTGTTCTTCCTTGGCCTGCCCCTTCTACGAGGTATTGACTATTGGGGGAATAGGGCTTCCAATGTCTCTCTTTCCTCCGCGGCCCTTCCTATTTCCACCTCCCCATGGTGAGATGTTACATTTTTCGTCGGTAGAGGAGAATCTCCTTTTGGGTCCCTGGGGATGTCGACTATGAGTAGGAACGAATCCCAGTTTCTTCCCAATCGCCTCAACTCCTCAACTATTAGCAATTTAATTAGAGATACATGAGATAGTTTCTTCTTCGGCTGGTTTGTATCAGCCTGGACACCGTCTGCCATTTCTCAGAGGCTTCGGTGCAAGAA
>JASDQU010186884.1:7007-20566 GCA_032191745.1 Picea mariana | reverse complement strand
GTGATTGGGTCCTTGCCATCAAACTTCCTCATATCAATATTAGGAACATGGTTGGTCTTCAAACCAAAGCTAGAGTTTCTCCATTCTTGATTCACCTTCCTTGTGTCCTCATCATGAATTTCATGGGATGCATTTTCACTTTCGGGTGTCTTCTCCGTTATGAAATTTTTCAATACTTCCATGATCTCCCTTTTTAAGCCATCCATCTTAATATCCAACTTAGCTTCTATTGAATCCATCAACTTAGCTTCCATTGAATCCATCTTCTTTTGTAGTTCATTTATGTCCCTACACATTTCTTCACCTTCATCAAGAGTCCAATTAGGATTTTCTAGAGGCTTATTTGGTGTAGAAGTTCCCTTTTTTGGTGGCATGTTGGCCAAGTATCACTTTTGAATCTTGATTTTGAGGCGGTTCTGCTAGACAATATTTATTCTATTCTATCTCCCAAGTTTCGGCCCTTCTGGGTATGAAACTTTATTTTAGGTAGTTCTTTGATATTTCTTATCTACAATGCCACAGGTATGATCAAAATTGGATGTGCCAAGTGGAATTTACGGTAACTTCCTCACAACTTGCTGATTTTTGGCCTTTCCAAGAGATCTCACTTGTATAGCATTACCTGCACAAAATAATTGATATCAAATTTTGAAATGTGTACCCAAAATACTATAGACTATCCACAATCCAATGAAACCAGTCCCACTCAATTTGGATACTCTAGCAAGAAGTTATGATTTTTTTACCTGGAACACCTTCTTGAGACTAGTCAATAGGACTAGTGAGATACCCTATCTTACAAAAGGTGTATCTACAAATTTAATATGACCCAAATGATAAAATGTTTACCACATATACCTTACTAATTTTTGTAAATGGACTTTGGATTTCAGGGTCTGAAACGTTACAAAAAAAAAATTATAGCGAAAATTCCGCAATGACTCATTTTAGGATGATTCCAAAACCCTATCTTGTACAAGTTGTATCTCTGAAAGTATAAGGCCTCAGGAGATTAATTTTGAACCCAATGTACCTTGGTCTATATACTAAATATCCTCCAAGATGTTCCTTTTGAACCATTGTAGAAAAAAAGTTATAGCGAAAATACCACGGTGTCTCAGATGTAGCAGCAAAACCCCAAGACCTTGAGCTCTGATACCATATGTTAAGAACCAAACATCAATATAGCATAGAAAAACCTTAGGAAAAGTACTCAATGCCTTGAAAAAGAGATAATTTCAGATAATAATCCTCTTTGAGGGGGAAACCTCCTTTTACCCCACTTAAATTTTCAAGTACAAGATGATTCAAAATGAAAATTTCTCCTTGGTATATATAGGAGACTAGGAGGTATAATTACAAATAATGGCCTAAAGCCGACATAAATAAAATAACATTACTAATATAATATTCCCCAATTAAGGGGTAATGATCCAATATTAGGGCTTAACACAAGAGGCGAAGTATCAAGAAGAAATGATATAGGCACATTTGAAGCCCCTGTCAGCTGTGCAAAGAATGAAACCATCTCAGGAGCAGTGCTCTACCAAGCAGCAGATCCACACTATCCAGAAAAAATTCATGGAAGTGACTTAGAGGCTCCAACCTGTACAAGATCGATCTCACCAATTTTTCACAGAGATCGAAGGCCGAAGAGTGGAGCTAGAGAAAGTCATCACTGCAGTTAAACAACACCTAGAGGGACCTGTCAATGAAGTAGTCATACAAGAGTTTGTTGAACAAGAGGTCATGGCACAGCAACAAGTAGAAGCAGCTCGAGCCATGCTCAAGACTTTTGAAGCAGAACTAGTCAGATCAGAGTGACTCGGGGCGAGTCATAGGTGAGTATTGGGGGCATGTTGGCCCTTGACCAAGTTTTGAGGATTCTTGGTCATGTTTGACCTATTTTTGGGACTTTGATAGGATGTCGAAGGCAGAGCGCAAGACGAAGTGGATATCGCAGGATCTCGGCCCCTTTTAGGGACATTTTTGGGATTTGGGATTTGGGATTATGTAATGGGTATCAGAATGTCCGCCCATGGGTTCACCCATGATTAGGCCTATTTTGCATGTATACATAGAAGGATAGGCAATGTAAGAAGAGGGTACTTGCAAGTTGTGATAATTATTAGGATTGGATCTATGTGATCAAGAGTTGTAAGTGCTTTGTGCATATTGTGTGAGACTTGCAGAGCTAAGTGCAAGTTGTTGTAACAGAGTGTGGAAGGCTTTGTGTTGTAACGCAAGGAAGGAGGATCTAGCAAGGTGCGCGGGTCTCCTATCCTCTACAAAGTGGGACTTGGGTACTTTTTACCTGTAAGAATATTGACCAAAGATAATAAAGAAGAGAAGAGTTAGTGGACGTATCCCTAGGGTGGGGGTGAACCACGTACATGTTGTGTTTCTATGATTTGTGCGATGTATTGATGTGTTTATGTGTTTAATTGGTTAGTGATTTAATATAGATGAATGATCTATTAATTCTTAGTGCTTAATAATATGGATGGATGTTGGATCTAACTTATATACATGTGCTCAGTGCTTGAATCTGCTAGATCTTATCTGTTTCATTATGTTAAGTGTTGTTAGATGTTATATCTAGTTGAATACTGTGATGCTCTGTAATTAGGCATTGTAACCAAGATTGATGAATGTTAACTACTGAGTGCTTTGTTAAGTTTTATAATCACATATATGTGTCCCATATAAGGTTGCATACATATGATTCCTGCAACCACCCCTGCCTCTACCTCGGGTGAGACTTCATCTGCGTCGTTGGTGTTTCCAAAAGGGCCGGTAGTTAGGGTTTTTTTGGTGCGTTGTTGTAGCATTGAACCCTAGGTCTGCCCCTGTGCCAACAGTACAAAATTGCCAAATTGATCAAGTCGACGCCTTAAAGGGGTTAGGGGAGAATTATTCCTAACCTATTCTTTGGGAGGAAGTCCTTGAATTCTCCTCGATCTTAGGGGCAGTAGGTTGGCCACTTTGAGTGATTAGTATAAATATTTTGACCTTCACATAATATATCTAGCTAAACAATGATACACACATTTGCAGAGAGAATTGAAAAAGAAGAAGAAGGAGAGAAAGAATGGAAAGAATTCTCATTAGCCATTGTGAATAATGAATAATTTACACATGATATACTCTATATAACTCAATGAGTTCGACTTGAGGTGAACCAAGTCGCAATAGTGGTGGCCTAGAGTGATATGGACACACCCCAGCAGTTACAGGAGTGAAATTCCACCTATTCTAGTCTCTCAAGCAGTTACGAGAATGAACTGCCACCTAGTTGAGTTAACTAGTCAACTAGTCTTCAGTTAACTGATTGAACAGAAAGTAGTGAGGATTTAACTCAAGGAATCAAGGATAATGCACCACTTTGGTGATGATACCAAGGCAAGGTCAAATTAGCATGGTGATGATCCCAATGTTTCATGGTGATGATCCCAATGCAACATCTAAACTCAACTCAACTAGTCAAACTGAAGTGTCAACTGAAAGAGAATATTCTCCAGGTGGAATATTCTCTCTGCCCCCTGGTGCATTCATTCAAAATGTTGCACACAAAGTATACCTTGGTCGCACCATGGAAGATTCTCAGAGCACAGGGAAGGATGCACGGAGTGGCAAAACTGCGAGGTCCGAACCTCAAAGAGATTGGAATTCTTTTGCACATGTGGTGACCATTCCCAAAGACGTGGAAGAAACCATTCTTTCACCTATAGAAGAGACTAGATCAAGTCGAGGAACAACCGAAACAGAGGGATTCATACAAGAGAGGGAGACGGAAAGAGCCTCCTCCTTCAAATAGCAGCTGCCTCGGAGGAGGGGAAGGTCGAGAAAGAACGAGGAGGTCATGAAGGCTATAATTCCAGAAGGACCACTCGTTAGATAGGCAACTGGAGGACTACTCAGACGCCTCACCCAGCCAGGACCTACCAGGAAGCCAAGCTGGGAATGTAGGATCAGAACAAGGAAAGCTGATGCCACAGGAACAAATGAGGAAGCACCATCTCAACAACTGAAGCAAGCAAAGCTGGCTATTGTCGAGATTTATCAAGAGAACAGGGAATTAAAGCAACAACTAGCGACAAAGACCAAAGAAGCATCTTCTCAACAGAGTTGTAGAGGGAATGTGGTGTGGCTGAAAGGGAATCTTAGAGAGGCTCATAACGTTATTGTCCAGCTACGACAGGTGCAAAGGTTGGTAGGAGAAAATCACATGGAGTGTCCCATAGAATGTGGAGCGGCCCAACAGGAAATATGTGCGGCTCTTGCAAGCACACAAAAAGAGAAAGTTTAATGGGTGACATTTTTCTTCACGGCAGTTCTTGATTGATACACATCCTATGAAGCATCTTACCATTTTGATAACGTTCACAAGAATTGAACAGTTATTTGTTACGCACAGCTCTCCAGCAAATAGGCATGTAACAGAAGATGAAACCAACATTGGAGACAACAAGTTTTGACAGACACCTATTCGCCATGGTACCCAATCAAGAGATGCAGTGACACATTTTTCCCTACATCAGTTTCTGACCGGCGATCAGGCCCCATGGTGAACCTAGAGGCATTCATTAGTAGATAGGTGTGATTGTTGCCTACTTTTGGATAGTTCCATGCAAAGAGTCTTTGACGCATGTGGCGCGGTTTTTCCTAGTTTAGGGTTAGCAGTTAGAAAGCAGGGTAGCCCAAGTGACTCGCTCGCTTATATATTTCATCTTTTCAATGTAAGCTAGGTTGGTTGGCAATTTTTATAAAACGACTTCTATTGTATGTAATCTGAGTTTTTGACCGAAATTTAATGCAAAGGTCTTGTGATTTGATGAAAAGATTCTAGTTTTGATAGTCAGATGTATTGT
Organism: Picea mariana; assembly: GCA_032191745.1. Taxonomy (NCBI): domain Eukaryota; kingdom Viridiplantae; phylum Streptophyta; class Pinopsida; order Pinales; family Pinaceae; genus Picea; species Picea mariana. The sequence continues at coordinate 15,695 of JASDQU010186884.1, read as the reverse complement.
GTCTCTTTCTTTGCGTATGTTTTTCCTATTACCTATTATTTCATATATCATACTGTCTATTTCAGATCAAATTTTCGAACATGTAGATTCACTGTACAGCGCCCCTTGTTCACACCCCTTAGACAAAACATTTTCCTCTCAAACGAACTCTGAATTCATCCACAGCGGTGCTCTTGAGTTACTTTCTATGTTTCTTCTCCCACCACACTTTACGATTTACACTGAAGGCTCTTTCTCGCCTAGCCTTATCCTCTCGAATCCAGTCACCAAGTCATTTGTTTCATCTCTTCCTCAGATCGACCCCATAGCCCAAGTTTTATTTTTCTAAGCCAATATAACCAGAAACCTTTTTACCATCAGTGTTAAATCTAGCCAACATTTTCAGAGTCATATTCTACGCGGAGACAACTCCATTTCTGAGAGAGCCCTCTCCAGATCCGAAAGGCTAGTTTCGGGTCTCAAAGTTGGTTGAAAAAGTTACCTTCGTCGTTTGTTTATCAACCAAATATATTTACGGAGTGCTAACACCCAACACCATTTTTTTAATTTTGGACACATTTCCTGATGTAGGTGGGTTGTAGTGGTGCAACCTACATATACGCATGTTGTAATATAGGTAGGGCACGTATATGTGGAAAAATAACATTTTTAGCTCTGGGATTTGCAAAAAGGGACTTCAAGTCTGCATAGGGAAATGGAAAAAGTCCCTTTATGAAAGATTGCATGGGGTGAGGAAAATATTTCTATAACATATGACCCCTAATGAGTGAGGTCATAAGACTATCTGTGATGGCCGAAATACATTATAAAAACCCAGAAGTGGATTAATGGGGACCCAGCTAGAAGAACTAGTTGTTCATTACAATATGTACTGACTTTGCATACATGGTTGCCAATTTGAATTACATTGCAGATCCATGTGAAAACATACCAAACAATTTTGCATGGCCATGAATAGGAAAATACAAATTTGGTTACATTCCAAAGGTTGTCATAGTCATGAAAAAAGTCTCAATAAAACCAGTCTCAAAATAAATCTGAAGATATATGTATACAATGGAGTATAATCTGATCTCCCATTATCAGTGAAGTCACACAGGTATTGGTCCAATCAAAAGATAGCAACAACTCAAGAAATATGGGACTATAAATTGATGTCTTAAAGTCTTCTACACAATCCACCAAAGGTGCAAGTCTACATCATGTGAATAAAGGAGTTGAGGTCGAACACAATTAGACTATATGTGTGTGTNTATATATATATATACATCAAAGCAACTGAAATGGTGGGATGAATTTATTCCTTCCTTATCGCATGTGATGGTAACTTTTGTTGGTTTTTACTCCTCTCTTTTCCAAAATGATCCCAAGTTAATTTGTTCCCAAGGTCAATAATTCATTCAACTTTTTAGGTAGGGTTGAAAATAATCCTTACTTTGTAGCTTGTTTTATGTGATTAAGAAAGTGTTGAAAATGTAATCCGTTAGGGGTTACTCAATTGAGAGAATATGAAAGTAAATGTTGTGAGTCCAAGAGACATCTTGGAATACAAATCCAAATAACAAGCTCAATCTGTTTATACTTGTATCAAATAAATAATAAATGAATTACACACTTATCTCTAAATTGTGAGTCTAACAGTGGTATCAGAGCGACCTTGTTTCTTAGGCCTGATTTAATCTATGGTAGTTACCCATAGCTAATTTTGTCTCATTTATTCCTTAGCATTTCTCTATTCTCCTGGAAGTATGCAAGTCTACAAGTCTGTCCATATTCCACTCTACTCGCCTTCCTATATGCATCCCATCTACATTACTTTGCCTGCCTATATGTCCTCATTCCAGCCTACAAAAACGCCTCCTCATTCCATATCTATCCATCTAACCTCTTGTCATCCTATTTGGTTGATTCTTTAGAGTTAGAAGGATTCATGTGCGTTAGTCTAAGAACAACGAGAGTTTGTCATTACTCGAACTTCCCTCTCACTTGATCATGAAAGGAAAACCCTAATACACTAGTTCAACTCTATGTGCCTCTCTATCTAGCACATGCTCATTATTCCATCTATCATATCGACTATTCTACCACTCTAGGTTCCACACCATTGTTCATTGGTATCACTCGCCCCAAATTCTCAATGATAAAGTCGTTCATCAATTTTTTATGGCCATTTGATGCAAGGGTGAGAAAGAGTGCCACTTTCTCTTCAATTATGTGTTCTTACTCAATCTCATTCTGGTCTTCCATATCTCCATCTTCTTTGTTGTTTCCTGAACCCTCCTCTCCTCTACATTCTCTTTTTTTTTGGTCATTAATGGGGTCGGTGTGCCCAATGGGGGATCCAATCTATCTGATTTAAACTTCACATTGTTGTAAGCAAAGGGCCTCAAGAGGCCATTTCCATATAATCTCATTGGTTAAAATCCAAAAGAATCATGTATAAAACATAAATAAATGCACGCAAGAATCAAATTCGCAATCGAAGATGTAATGATAGTGGAGATACTTGCAGAATCACCATGCATCCATTTGTTAATCAGTTGTTGACCAAACTTGATGGTGTTGAAGCATTGACTAGGGTATTCATTTTTTTTCAGCAACTGGTCGAAACCCCTATGCCTAGTACTCACGTTCATCATATATCACATTAATTTGTTTTCTTTGTTGCACTCACCACTCGTGATTCCATCGCCACCATCATCATCTTCATTATTTGTTGACTCTGGAACCCTCACATGCGAATGATAGAAATGGAATTTAGTGTTCTATGGAAAACCTATTGGGGTTTCTGGTAAAGTTGTGCCTCCACACCATGCTCAAGAGAAGTCACCTACTAACAAGAAGAATCCAACATTGCATAGGGGTTTGAAGTTGCATGCACCAAGGAGCTCAAAATTTTTCTTTCTGGAGTGAACGTCAACTCACTTTTACTTCTCCTTATGGAGTATTGAGTTACTATAGAGTTATCATACCCACGATGGGCATTGTTATCGTACAATATGTACTTTACCAAATCCTAAAGGCAAGTAAGCCAATATTTGTGTAACACAGAGGTAATCATGTCAGTGTCACCTCAACAGGGTACCTCTTTCTACTTATGAGGAAGATGACTCTACTCCAAGGGAGACTTCCCAAGACCCAGTCGGTTGATGAAGGGAAAAAATGTGAAGTAAACCACCCCTCTCTCTAGGTCATTAAAATCAGTTTTATGTATTGAAAGGTGAAGCAAAGGGGAAGAGAGAAAGTACCTTCCCTTAACTAAGAAAACAACAAATGTTATGGCAGTTTACAAGCAACTAATGATATTGATGCTTCAACAAGACAGTAAACCTATAACAAAATGATAGTAAACAAGTGTATGCAGCAAATAATAAACGTATAAAAACATTAAATAGAGTGATGACAGTTGTAATATATTCTAGAAAATGCACTTGTAAAGACAATATAATGAAAAGTTTGAACACATAAATGATAATGCTATGTCTTATGTAAATTCTGAATTAGCTTAGATAGAAAATGAACTTTGACAAACTACCTAAGATGATTATAACAACAACAATATACCCTTCAGAAAATGTATTAAATGGAAATAAGATGTCACACTTTAACCTTTGATTGATAATACTATGTCATACACAAATTATGGAAAGTTCCAACTAGAAAATAACCTTTAACAGACTATCTAAATTGAATGTAACAACAACAAATCAAAATTAATGACAATGAATAGTAAATCTTCATAAATGTACTTTAGATAGGCAATTAAATGCACACTTTAGTTCTAATTGATTGTACCTCGCATCATACAAATTTTGGGTTGATTTAAATGGTCAAGTGAGCTTGAGTAGGCTGCTAGATGATGGTTGTAGCAGTGATTATGACATCAACAAATAAGGTCAGTCTGCTAAACTAAGTTAGTGTTAGTTGTAGTTAGTAAAATGAGAAAGGCTTAAAGTTTGAGTGTTGGTTGATGATTCTTGTCAAGAGGTAAGGAATGAAGATTAGTTTCTTCTAGGGATAATGGAGTCAAAGTTGGTGACTATTTCTAGGGTTGATACAATATCATTATGCACAAAACCTAAGAGGGAATAGAGGTTTAGGGGGAGTAATATTTTTAGTCTTCCTAGACTATTGAGCACAAGAAGGGAGGTAGCTCGGGTGTAGGCACTTCTAGGCCCTAGCACCTTCTTCTCCTTAGAATTTTATGGATGAAAGTATGATGCAAAATAACTTAAGCACAACCTATAAATTTCTACCACTTTAGGGCTCTAGAGGTTGCACTAGTTACTAAACCAATTCAATGAAATTTGGAAAATCAAAAGAAAGAAAGTTAACACCTTAAGTTTATTACTTCAAGCATCAATTAAAACATGCAATTTGATAATCTTGTATGAGCAAGAAAACCATTAACAATGACAAAGTAAAAAATCTACTTACTTGCACCAAGAATAATCATGTAAAACAATGCTAGATTTCCAAAATACTCCAATAAATTGATCCAAATGCCAAGAAACAAGCCTTAAAAGAGTAGCGCCTTCCTTATTTTATCCAATAACCCTTAGTAGGGAGAAAATTTCATACCTCCACTCTCCCAAGTGAGAGTTATGATCAAAATCAATGTCACTTTATGTTTATTTGTACCAAAATTTGACCTTAAATTATTTTAGGTAAAAATATCAGGGTCGACCTCGCCAGTTTCTTACAAAATTAAATTCTGGACAGAATAAAATAAATTTTCATGTAAAGACCCTCCTAAGGGTGACATCATTCCCTTCTAGGGTGACATTGGACCTCTGTCATGGAATTGGACTCAGGGAGTGAAATGTTGGTCCTCCAAAGGCCAAAACCATGCCCACACGTGCCAATAACCTCAGGATTACCCCCACGGTGACAACCACTGCATGTAGAAACATCCAGGGTTGTATGGGTCACATCCAAGTCCTCCAAAGGCCATCGTTCAGGTGGGAAAAGTGCAGTTGCATCGGTCTAGGTCCACCAAAGTACCTCCAAAGGAAACATCCTTATTCTTCTTAGCAGAACCCCTTCATCTTCATCTTGCCCCCTAGCTGGGGTATCAACATCCATCAAATGGGATTTGACCCCTCATGAAGGTTTGAGATAGTCATATCTCCATGTACCTTTTCACTGGGAAAGGTCCTACAAAAACAAAAAGTATGCCCTCCAAGGATCCATAAGTCACAAGAATCATAATACGTAAATCACATATAATAATTAAAACACCCAAACATGTGCATTAAACCCCCCTAAACCTAAACAAATGCTCAAAACATTATGCAACTTGATAAGTATAGGGTTTGTAATGGTTTCAGGGTGTCCTATTGGGTCAGTCTCCCTTAATTCAAGGTCATTTCCCCAATGGAGCTTGATCCAAATCATGCAAATGTATGAGGTGGTGAGGGGAAAAACTTGGGGCATGGGGTGCATGTGACAGCAAGGAAATGTAACACTCACCTATGGATTCCTTTGTTGAGGGTGAGTTGCACGTTGTCATGGATGCAAATGTTTCCAAGCCCACTAATTTCCATTTATTGTGAAATTGTGGAGAAACAAGAATCCAAGCAAGAGGAAATGTACAATAGAATTGAGTTCAAACTCCAAGGGGCTCACCAGACCCTTCAGTCCAGTTGCACAGTCTCCATTGTGCCCCTTCCATCAAGAGAACCACAATTGGGAGATGAGCAAGCCCAACTCCACTGACTAGCTGATGCGGTCAAAGCTCACCTTCTTCGCGCTCAAAGAAGAAACAAAACAAGCCACCCATGCCTTGAAGCAAGTGTAATGCATACTCGTAGAACAACATAGAGTTGCAGAAAGGAGAAGGTTTCTCTCCAAGCAATGTTTGAAGAAGAGAAAGTACATATGCAACAAGAAAAAGAACAATTGCTCGCAGAGAAACTCGAAGTGAAAGAAGCAGTCAACAGAGCACTTCGCTTTGTGACAGGCTTAGAGATACAAGAAAAATACTGAGTCATGCATCAAGTAGAGTAGCTCGCATAAGACATCCAGCAGCTACAACAACAAATCATAGACTTAGAGCTCCGCATAGTGCCCATCACCCTGTAGGATGTGAGGGACCAAAGAGAAGCAATTGCTCCAAGCACAGTTTATAGAATAAAGACCCTTGCCATGGAATATAAGAAACTCATTGATCGTCTCCATTGTGCCCCTTCCATCAAGAGAACCACAATTGGGAGATNGATCATAATGCCCAAACCTATGAGCCCCTCATTGAGAATCTAGAACTGAAGTCACTGGAGTCGCAGCTCCAAAAGCTGAAGTATCAAGAAGAAACGATACAGGCACATTTGAAGCCCCTGTCAGTTGTGAAAAGAATGAGGCGATCTCAAGAGTAGCATAGTACCCAGCAGCAGGTCCACACTATCCAGAGAAAATTCATGGAAATGACTCAAATCCTCCAACCTATACAAGATAAATCTTACCAATTGTTCACAAATATCGAAGGCCGAGGAGTGGAGCTAGAGAAAGTCATCACTGCAATTGAACAACGCCTAGAGGGACCTGTCAATGAAGTAGACATACAAGAGTTCATTGAACAAGAGGCCATGGCACAGCAACAAGTCGAAGTAGCTCAAGCCATGCTCGAAAATTTTGAAGCAGAACTAGTTAGATCAAAGTGACTCGGGACGAGTCATAGGTGCGTGTTGGGGGCTTGTTGGCCCTTGACCAAGTTTTGAGGATTCTTGGTCATGTTTGACCTATTTTTGGGACTTCTATAGGATGTTGAAGGCAGAGCGCAAGATGAAGTGGATATCGCAGGATCTCAACCCCTTTTAGGGCCCTTTTTGGGATTTGGGATTATGTAACGGGTATGGGAATGTCGACCCATGGGTTTACCCATGATTAGGCCTATTTTGTATGTATACACAGAAGGATAGGTAATGTAAGAGGAGGGAAGTTGCAAGTTGTGATAATTATTAGGATTGGATCTATGTGATCAAGAGTTGTAAGTGCTTTGTGCATACTGTGTGAGACTTGCAGAGCTAAGTGCAAGTTGTTGTAATAGACCGTGGAAGGCTTTGTGTTGTAGCACAAGGAAGGAGGATCTAGCGAGGGGCGCGGGTCTCCTATCCTCTACGGAGTTGGACTTGGGTACTTTGTTCCTATAAGAATCTTGACCAAAGATAATAAAGAAGAGAAGAGTTGGTGGACGTAGCCCTAGGGTGGGGGTGAACCACGTACATGTTGTGTTGCTATGATTTGTGCAATGTATTGATGTGTTTATGTGTTTAATTGCTTAGTTATTTAATATAGATGAATGATCTGTTAATTCTTAGTGCTTAATAATATGGATGGATGCTGGATATAACTTATATACATGTGCTCAGTGCTTGAATCTACTAGATCTGATATGTTTCGTTGTGCTAAGTGTTGTTAGATGTTATATCTAGTTGAATACTATGATGCTCTGTAATCAGGGTTTAACTGCGTTGTAACCAAGATTGATGAATGTTAACTATTGAGTGTTTTTTTAAGGGTTATAATCACATATATGTGTCCCATCTAAGGTTGCATACATTTGATTCCTGCAACCACCCCTGCCTCTACCTCAGGTGAGACTTCATCTGCTTCGCAGGTGTTGCCGAAAGGGCCATTAGTTAGGGTTTTTTTGGTGCATTGTTGTAGTGTTGAACTCTGGTTCTACCCCTATGCTAATAGTACAAAAGTGCCAAACTGATCAAGTTGACGCCTTAAAGGGGGTAGGGGAAAATTATTCCTAACCTATTCTTTGGGAGGAAGTCCTTGAATTCTCCTCGATATTAAGGGCGGTAGGTTGGCCACTTTGAGTGATTAGTGTAAATGTGTTGACCTTCACATAATATATCTAGCTAAACAATGATAGACACATTTGCAAAGAGAATTGAAAAAGAAGAAGAAGGAGAGAAAGAATGGAAAGAATTCTCATTAACCGTTGTGAATAATGAATAATTTACACATGATATACTCTGTATAACTCAATGAGTTCGACTTGAGGTTAACCAAGTTTCCATAGTGGTGGTATAGAGTGATTTGACACCAGCAGTTACGGGAGTGAAATTCCATCTATTCTAGTCTCTTAGGCAGTTACAGGAGTGAACTGCCACCTAGTTGAATTAACTAGTCAACTAGTCTTCAGTTAACTGACTGAACATAAAGTAGGGAGGATTTAACTCAAGGAATCAAGGCTAATGCACCAATTTGGTGATGATACCAAGGCAAGGTCGAATTAGCATGGAGATGATCCCAATGTTTCATGGTGATGATCCCAATGCAACATCTAAACTCATCTCAACTAGTCAAACTGAAGTGTGAACTGAAAGAGAATATTCTCTGGGTGGAATATTCTCTCCTAAAATATAGGAGACTGGATAATGACTAATTATGACTAATGAAAAAATAAAAACCTTTGGAAAAAGAAATCCTAGGTGTGTGTGAAGTAACTCCAACAATTAGCTCTTGTCGAAAATTGACTCACCTTCCTCAGGTTGAACTACCTTCACCAAACACACCGCTATAAATCCCTAACAAAATGGACAAGCACAAATAACTTTTTCAATATTCCAACTCAAGTGGATTATATCTTGGGATCAGAATAACAAAAAAGTGGTCTCAATCCCTTTCAAACGAGAGCACAAGTTGATTAAGTCTCGTAGACCAACGCACGAAGGT
>JASDQU010186881.1:1498-11763 GCA_032191745.1 Picea mariana | reverse complement strand
AAAATGGTTAAGTGTTGATACTTCTCAGATGAACTTATGGAAGGAAGGTTACAAAATTATGAGTCGCGAAGGAAAAAAAAGCTAAGTGTTGGTGGCAGGTTCATAGAAGGTATGAATATAGGCTATGAGTCCACGAGTCTTTCACCTGTGAGCCCGTGAATACAGTAAAGTTTCTAAAAATGGGACCAAGTTAAGTGCGACAAAATTAAAGGGTGCAAATTGGAGAACGCGAAAGATCGAAATGAAGAAGAGATATGACTTAGATCTGTGGTGAATCCATAAATAAATATCAACGATGAAGATCTAATCAAGAAATGATCAGACGGTTGCTGGTCGTTGCTACTATGTTGCAAGTGCTAATAAATATTCCTTCAATGTTATGCTACCATAACTTTCAACTCAGAGCTTGGATTGGAGAAAACAAATAGTTGTCGGAAAGGTCTTGAGGAGTAGAAGAGATATGTCAACCCAAAATTTTGATTTGGATATTATATTTTCTTTAAAAGTGATAAAAGTGAATTCTGTAGCATTGTTGTAACTTTTCATTCAAAACTCAGATTGAGGCTTGAGGACAACCATTGGAAAGTTATTTCGAAAATGAACACATTTAAGGAATCCTGCTTGGGAGTAGTGCATTACTATTCTTCATAATTTAAAATGAAGAATGACCTATAATTTAATTGATAAATATTTTGCAATATGCTTAATTCTAACAACAATTATTGCATGCACATTCTTGCAAAATTAGAGATACAAAAATACAGACCTTAGTTCCTACATGAGAACTAGAGACATGGATGATGCTCAAGGGTTTTACAACCATGAAGAAGAAATTGCAGGTCTGCATACCAGATATACGACCCGCGCTCCTCTGACAACCAACGAATTTGATCCACTTCAAAACTTCGGCTTCGGGAGTTCCAAACGTTTCAACACCTTTTTCCCCCAGAGTGACCTCTACCCGGAGCTATGGATTGAGTGCCACATTCTCACCTCGATCAACGATTGAGATGATCCCTTTTTCCCACTTCGGATAACTTCCAGTCAATGCTCTGCTGCTTTCCTTTCTCCCGGAGTGTCAATCCTCTAGAGTGATATATATTCCACCAAGCGTCCTTTTCCAACGAACAACTTAGATGAACTTTGACGCTCTGGCCTTCGGGAGTTATCTTTCCTTCACACTTCAATTCCTCCAGAGTAAATATCCACGCTCCACGAGTCCCCTTGTTTATCAATGACTCTTGTTGACTTCATCCTTCGAGACTTTCGACCTTCCGAAAAGTTACTCGGAAATTTCCCCGAAGTGTTCTATCACCTGAGTGATAGATCTGGCACCACATGTCCAAGCGACTGACGGGTAGGATGGGATTATTACCTTTGGAGCTCCAGATGAATTCTGGTCAATGGCTTTGCTTCCTCCTTAGCTTTTCCTGATTCCACGATCTGATGACGCATGTCCTCCTCAGATCGACGATCAGAATTTACTTCATAACTTCGAGCTTTGGGAGTTTTTCACACTCCACTCTCTCTTTTCACCGAAGTGATTTTCCTCCAAAGCACGCGGATCTCCACCGTGTGTCCTTTTCGGATCCAACGGTTCAGATCTCTTCATCCTTCGTGACTTTGGAAAAAATAGCTCTTTTCTCCATGCAAATCTCCCGGAGCATTTTCTCCCGAACTCTCTGATCCGTTGCCACGTATCCTCCTTGATACCGATGACTTTGATTTCACTTCACCTCTTCAGGACTTTGGCGACCCGCTCCTTTAACGCCTCCAAACCTCCAAAGTACTCCTGCTCCAGAGTGCAGGATTTGACGACACCTGTCCCCACAGGATCAACAACCCAGATCCGCTTCGGCTCCTGACGACTTCAAGAGTTCTTCACCCTTCTACACCCACTCCTCTTAGATGATGGATCTCCCGCAACGTGTCTCTGACTGATGGACGATTGAGATCTTCTCTTCCACTTCAGGCTTCAGGAGTTTTTGAAGCTCGACACTTCAAATCCTCTGGAGTGCCTCTCCTCCGGAGTTAACCATCTGTTGCCACGTGCCTCCTGACGATTGACGGTCAGGATCTACTCCACTCTTCGGAGCTTCGGGCGTTTTTCTCACTGCTCACCTGGAAACTCCTGGAGTGTTATTTCTCTGGAGTTTCAGATCTGTTGACATGTACCCCTCCCAGAATCGATGGCTAGGATGAGCTCCGAGCTTCGGAGCTTCGACGATTCCACACTCTGCTTTTCTGAGAACTCCCGGAGCACTTCCACTCCGGAGTCTTTCTTTCGCCACATGTCCCTCTTAATGATGAATGGTCCCGAACCACTTTGGGACTTCGAGACTTCGACGAGTCCGCTTTTCTGTGCACTTAAAAAGGGTTTTAAGTTCTGTGAACCTTACTTGGATTCCAGGAATGTCGATCCTTCATGCTTAGATCCGACGGTTGGGACCTGTTCCTCCTCTTTGCACGCTCCACGCATGTTCCTTTGGCTCCGATCTAACGATCTAGACGTATTCCTTGCAGTTGATCCAACGACAACTGTCGCTCCTCCTTCTGAGCTTCTGCTTTCTACCGAATTGGAAGAATTTGTAAGTGTTCAAAGGTTTTGGACCTTGAACCTTCTCCTACGAACCCGACTACTGGGTCTCGATTTTTTCTCCTGCTCCTGAGCTTTCACCAATGTAATTTGATATCCTCTCTGGCGCACACTTGCACTTACAATACAGTCTGAAACTTGGACTGTTTCCAGGCACACTCTTGCGTTGACTCTCCATAGATTTTGAACTTGAAACTAGTTCGCTCCTACGCACACTACTTGCGCTTTCCTGAAACCTTTAGACCTCCTCAGTGCTTGTCTAAGTACTGACCTAGCGCACACTTTGCACATGTTTCTTCTCTTGAATCTTGAATTCTTTAGGTTCACTGATGCGTTTCTTACATTTGCTCAATGCACACTTGCAGAGCTCTCCTAGAGAGTGTTCAACGACTCTTTTTTCTTCAACTTCTCCAACACTTCAGAACGTGTTGGTTCTGTGCACTCTTTGCATCTACTCAAAGCATTCCTTGCCGAGCCTTTCCTTCAGAGTGTTCAACAACTATGAAGTGTCTCTTCCGTCTGTCTACCAGAGTGTTTAGTAACTCTGGGGTGTCTTCCTCTTTACAATCTTCTCTTCGAACTCGAAACATAATTCACTTGTGCACACTTGCACCTGCTCAATTCCCTCCTGGCAGAGCTCTACAAAATATTCAACAATTATGTCTTCTATGCCTTCTCTGCACAATTTCTCCTCCAAGGTATTCAACAACCTTGAGGCTCTTCTCTGAGTCTGAGACTATCCTGGTGTGCCCACCTGACACGTTCTCCTATGAACTCAAAGCAGAGTTCAGATACGCAGTCCTTGCGTTGGCTCATAGATTTCTCAGCACTATGTATGTCATGAACTCCTTGCATTTAGCCTAAAAGAACCCATAACAACCCAACAAACTCACAGATAGAGAATTCTATCTTAACCCTGCAGATGAAATTTATCACAAGCATCTACAACCTATATAAGCACAACAATCATTCATAACACATATAAACACACAAAAAATTCATAGGTAGGAAAAACTTCTCTTTCCATTAATCTGAATGCATGATTACAATATGTGCAGGCTGGACTGCAACCGAGTCTCAACTCTCTCCTCTCAGCTTACAATGATTTTTTCATATATTTTTCAACGACCTCTACTGGGCATCTGATACAATGATTTATACAAGAGGGTCTCCTCGAGCCTTCCCTCCAAGCTACACTTAGTGGTGTCTAATCACCATCAAAACACCTATCTATTGAGGCTTATTACAATAAATGAAAGTCTAGTCCAAATCGGATCTAGATCAACCTACAGTCAGCCATTAAAGGTGACCTTTACTACAACCTGTACAAATGCATCAACTCGACTCTTATCAACCTTACAACATTTAATTGCTTTTAATATTACATTTAAAATTTAAAAATGGGAGGGATGCGTCTCTCCCTTCCTTGAATGCACTTTGATGTGATGGAATGTTGACGCATTATTGAGGTCGAGCGATGCTCCTGCATCAAGTTTCAAGGCATGAGAGGTTGCGGGGTACCGATCTGTTGGACATGATAAAAGGGATGCCAAATAAAATCCAAGACTAAAGTGTGACATTTGTGCTACAACGTCGAAAACCACAGATCCAAATGGTCTCTTCTTGGAGATATTATATCATTATGATTTCCAACACAATAATTTATTAAGGAGTTCATAGATATTTTCATGAGAAAACACAAAGAGATATTCATTTTCCAGCCAAGGTGAGTGCACTCTACTAATATTCCTTCATGCTGATTTCACCAAGTATGAGAATGTTGACATTAAAGTTAAATGATTAAATACGAGTAAGAGCATGCAATGAGAGTGTAAGAGGTGGTGAGAATCCATATTTTATTCCACAATCCAATCACTTCACTTGTGAACACTGAAACAGAGGATCATGCCACTGGTTGTTCTCATGGATTTCGTTATGACACATTTTCTTCAGTTGAAGATGCTAAGAAAGTACTTTCCAATGAAAATGTTCTAAATGGTTGTGCATTGGAAGTAAAGGTGGAAACAACCAATGAGGAGATGAAATCTCCTTCTAAGAATATTACCCAGATATTTGTGGCAAGAATTGAGTCTTCGTACGATAGCTAGAGAGGGTATTTGTAGGACCACGCAAAATGGTCACCAACATAAACAATTACTTTAAGGTATGAGATTGATATTCAGATTTATGGAAATTTAATGGAGACTTAACCCTTGATTAAAAGCGGGAGTGGATTGATGAGATGTCAAGTCTGATGTGTTTCTATGTATGTCTACTGGGTTGGTGGAATTTCCCTCCTTTGATCATAAATATGTGCTAACTCCTCTCATAGACATTGTAATTTTCGTTCAGATTTGGAACTTTATTTTAATGGGTTTTAACTGTGAGTGGATGATAATAGTGTTGGAAATATTATTGTCATTGATGTCAAATAYAGGGGGAGACTACGGATTTCCAAGATAAATATTACAAGCCTACAAATGTCCAAGAGAAATGTTGCAAGATGGAGATTGTTGGAAATATGTTTTTGGGATTTTTAATGATCAGTTTGGATACCCTGCCATTGAAGGAATTTTTAATATACATACCTATCTTAAATGASAGAATAATTTATATGGTTGGAAATATTATTYCAAKACCTTTCCAACGATATATGGMATTCCCTCTAAATCCCTAGGAATGAGGAGATATGAATCTTTCCGTCCAACAACCCAATCATAAAATTGAGGTCAACTCATCCAGCATTTACAGATCAACCCTGAAAKTCGGGACATAATTACAATAAATATAAGATATATGTGCATATTTGTAGTGCAACCAAGCAAGAGATCAATTTTGAATTGCGCAGAAGTGATTTGAGGTGTGCTATAAGAGTCGAGGTGTCTTTTTGGGATCTAAAGGTATGCAAGAGAAGTCTAAGGGATTTTCTTGGGGTCTTTCTTGTTCTCAATGTGTGATATGAAGGATATAAGGTTTGTGATGTTTCCATGTATATTTTTTTAAGTTGTGATGTTGTTGCTAGGGATTATATGATAGGAATGATGCTATGAGGCTCACTAGGGCATGAAGGCTACATGTGACTAGGTTTTGAAGGATTGTCTATGGAATGAAGCATGTAAGTGAAGTTAGAAGTACTATGTGTATGAAGATATTGGTTTGGTGTCTACACATATCTATTTGATTTGGTGCTCAGGTGAGGGGATTGGTGTCTCCATTAGTTTGGTTCTTGAAAATATTGTAACAATAGGTTGGTGCTTACATGTGCTACAGAATTGGTGCTCAGTTGCGGAGATTTGTGTTTCCAACAGGTTGGTGCCTACATCTTGATGAGTTGGTACTCAGTTAAGGATATTGACATCTCCAATAGGTTGGTTCCTACAATATTTGTAATAGTAGGTTGGTGCCTATGGACATTATAAAGATAAGTTTACGGTTTTCTCCCGATTAGGTTTCAATGTTAAACTCCATGAATTATGATTTGAGTTTATATGTGATTATTGTTTCTTAGCTAATGAATGATTGATGAATGGTTAAATAAAGTAAAAAGTATCTTATACTGATTCACCTCCCCTCTCAGTATAAGCATAAGTTCAAAAATTGGCATCAGAGTGGGTTCCTTCAGAAACAATCTAATCACTAGAAGGTAGATCTCRGGAGTACAGATGTCTTGTCAAGAAGGTTTCCCCAAAAACAAGGCTCCATTGTTTGATGGAATAAACTATCATTATGGAGTATAAGGATGCAGACTTATCTAATGGCTCTTGGTTTTGATATCTGACAATCAATTGTGATTGGTTATATAGTCCCAACAACTCCACCAATAGATGCGACTGAGGAGAAGGCTAGTGACCATAATGCAAAAGCCATGAATTCTATTTCGAATGGTCTATCAGAATAATTTTTTTTCAAGGTGATGCATTGTAAATCGAAAAAATATATTTGGGACAAAATTCAAAAAATCTATGAAGGTAATGACAAGGTGAAGAAGGAAGAGATCCAAACTCATAGAAGACAATTTGAGAGTTTGAAAATGGAAGACAAAGAAAATGTTGTAGCCTATTTTATTATTAAATATTGGTGCCTAGAGGAGCCCTAAGAAACAAGGGTGGTTGGGTGGCGCATAAGAATATTGGTGTTTTTAGACAATAGGTTGGTGCTTGCAAGGGACTTGTAGGTTCCTTTGAGTTGGTGCTCATAAAACTAGGGGGTTCGAGCATCCTTCTAGTTGGAGCTAGAGAATCTAGAGAGTTATTGCTTCCTTCAGGTTGGATCTAGAGAATTTAGGGAGTTGTATCTTCCTTCATGTTGGATCCTGTAAACAGGGGGTTGATGCCTCCTTCCATTTGGTGTTGGAGAATTTTGGAAGTTGGTGATTCCAATGGATGTAATATTCAAGATATATATTAAAAAGCATTATGTGGTTTTCTCCCATTTGGGGTTCCACATAAAATTCTTGTGTATTATGTATTCGCGGTTATATTTTTATGATGTATTGAATGAAATAATTAAGTGATACATTGTTGATAAGTCAATGTTTATATGCTATTATTAAATTTTTAAAAAGTGATCAACACTGATTCACCCCCCTCTCAATATTGGTGAATATTCCAACAATTAGTATAAGAGCAGGTCTTTCAGAAATAGTCTAACCACTGGAAGGTAGGTCATGGATTGCACCTGTTAAGCCCTAAATAGTGGCACATTACCCCTTAATTGGGGAATATTACATTAGTAATGTTATTTTATTTATGTCGGCTTGGGTCCATTAGTTGTAATTGTACTTCCTAGTCTCCTATATATACCAAGGAGACATTTTCATTTGGAATCATCTTGTATTTGGACATTTATGTGGTGTAAAATGAGGTTTCCCCCTCAAAGAGGCTTATTATATGAAATTATCTCTTTTTCAAGGCATTGAGTACTTATTATGAGGTTTTTATATGCTATATTGATATTTGGTTCTTAACATATGGTATCAGAGCTCAAGGTCTTAGGGTTTCGCTGCTACATCTGAGACACCTTGGAATTTTTCCTATAATTTTTTTTCTACAATGTTTCAGAAGGAACGCCTTGGAGGATATTTAGTAGATAGATCAAGGTACTGGGGTTAAAATTTAAGCTCCCGAGGCCTTATACTTTCAGAGATACAACCTATGTAAGATAGGTTTTTGGAATCATCCTGAATTGAGTCATCACAAAATTTTCGCTATAAAATTTTTTCTATAACGTTTCAGACCTTGAAATCCGGAGGTTATTCACATAAATTATTAAGGTATCTATGATAAAAATGTCAGATTTTGGGTCATCTTACATTTGTAGATACACCCTGGGGAAGATAGGGTATCTGACTAGTCCTATTGACTAGTCTCAAGCACGTGTTCCGGGTAAAACAATCATAACTTATTCCTAGAGTATCCAAATTGAGTGAGACTGGTTGCATTGGATAGTGGACAGTCCGTAGTATTTCTGGTACAATTTTTAGAATTTTATATCAATCATTTTGTGCAGGGATCAGTATACAAGTGAGATCTCCTGGAAAGGAGAAAAATCAACAAGTTGTGGGGAAGTTACCATAAATTCCACTTGACACATCCAATTTTGATTAGACCTATGGCATTGCAGAGAAGAAATATTAAAGAACTACAAAAAACAAATTTTCATACCCAGAAGGGCCGAAACTTTGGAGATACAACAGAAGAAAGATTGTCTAGCAAAACCACCTCAAAATCAAGGTTTAAAAGTGATACTTGGCCAACATGCCACCAAAAAAGGGAACTTCTACACCAAATAAGCCTCCATATAGTCCTACTTGGACTCTTGATGAAGGTGAAGAAATGTGTAGGGACATAAATAAATTACAAAAGAAGACAGTGACAAAAGATGAACTACAAGGGATGATGGATTCAAATGAAACTAAATTGGAGGCAATAATGGATACTAATATGGATGGGTTAAAAAGGGAGATCATGGAAGGATTGAAAAAATTCCTAATAGAGAGGACACCTGAAAGTGAAGATGTATCCCATGAAATTCATGATGAGGACAAAAGGAAGATGAATCAAGAATGGAGAAACTCCAACTTTGGGTTGAAGACCAACCACGTTCCTAAGATCGATATGAAGAAGTTTGATGGCAAGGACCCAATCACATGGATACTTTAGATGGAGCAATTCTTTGATCTACATAATGTACCACATACACAAAATGTACAAATTGCTTATTTATATTTAGAACCCAATCAATTTGTATGGTATCGATGGCTTTGTTCTCACAAATCACTCGTCACTTGGACAATTTTCACAGAAGAAATGATAGCACACTATGAGGATACACGGAGAAATACCTTCTTTAGCTAGTTGATAAATCTCAAGCAAAAGGGTTCAGTTACAGAGCACATTGAGAACTTCCAAAGATTGAATATAAAAGTAATAGATATTCCAGATGAGCACTTGATATTCCAGGAGAATGCATTTAGGGTGGAAAGAAATGTTGAAAGTAAAAATATGGCTATGGCTACTAGAAGGACCAATCCTAACATCTATCGAGAGAATAATTCTCCTCCTTCTAAAACACCTCAACCTACAAGGTTGACACCTCAACAATTGGAGGAAAGAAAAGAAAAAGGTTTATGCTTTAATTGTGACGACAAGTACAGTAAGGGACATAAGTGTGGTGAGAAGAAATTATTCTACATAGATTGTGAAGTTGAAGAATAAAAAGAACAAGAACAAGAACCGTCTCAAGATGAAAACGTAGAAGCGATTTCTTATGAAGAGTTGTCTTCCACGATATCGTGTAATGCATTGGATGGAATTAACACTCCTAAAAACCTCAAGATCGAAGGATATATCGAAAAGAAAAAGGTAATAGTCGTAATTGATTCTGGTAGTACTCATAATTTCATCCACTATAAATTAGCCAAAGCTCTCAATTGCTTTGTATATCCAGCGCCATAGTTTTTATAATGATTGCAGATGGAGGAACTATCAATTGCTCAGGAAAATGAAATAAGATCAATCTTACTATGGGGGAATATGTAATGAATAGTCCAATGATTGCTATATCCATGGGTGGTGTTGATGTCGTACTAGGAATCCAATGGTTACAATCATTAGGAACAATGGCTTTTAATTTTCAAGAACTTTTCATGAAATTTTCATTGGAAGGAAAAGAAATTGAGTTAAGAGGTATCACAGGGAAACCCAATAAGGTGAGAATCTCTAATGGCATGACAAAATTATTGAAAAATGGGCCTCAAGGTGTTATTGCACAACTATTCTCACTAGATGTTCAAACATCTAAGCCATCCATTTCCCTAGATCTCCAAGGGATCATTTATAAGCATTCCAAAGTATTTGAAGATATTCCCAAAGGTCTTCCACCCACTCGAAATCATGATCATGATATTCACCTAATTCATGGGAGTGTTCTTCCTAACATCAGGCCGTACAGATACCATTATGCCCAGAAGAGTGAAATTGAGCATATGGTTGAAGAAATGTTAGAGGCTGGCATTATTAGACCTAGCCAAATTTCTTATTTTGCATCGGTGGTAATGGTATTCAAGAAAGATGGCTCATGGCGTATGTGTCCAGATTATAGAGAGCTCAACAATATCACTATTAAAGATAAGTTTCCCATTCCTGTCATTGATGGATTGTTAGATGGT
>JASDQU010186878.1:30392-40750 GCA_032191745.1 Picea mariana | reverse complement strand
TGGTTATCCTATGGAAATATGTCCATCTACCAAGACACCTAGGTACCCAACCATGATTCTTGCTAGTTCTCTAGGAGAATATTATGGATACATGATGTATCAATGTCAGTCTTACATTTTTTAATAGCACAATAGTCTTTCAAAAAAACTTATAGGAGAGGAAAAATGTAACCACCTATTACCAAGAAAACTTAAGAATGATTACATAATATTTCCATCATGACACTCCCAACAATAATGCAACCATTAATATCTTTCGCATTGATTCATTGACTTAGTGCCCATTTTTCCAAGAACAAAGAGACTAAGTGTATGGTAGATGAAGAGTCAAAGGATGTAGATTGGAGAAAGGAATGATGGGTCAATGGATGGAAAGAGAGGAAGGGAGGGAGGGAGGAGTGAGAAATGAGGAAAATGTGAATATCAAATAAGTGTAGTAGTAGAGTGAAAGGGGAAAGATAGAATATAAAGAGTGAGAGAGAATAATTCCATAAGAGTGGAGGAAGAAGAGAAGAGTAGGTGGAATTTCATAATATATTGTTCAAGTTGTGGTATGATAGTAATGAGATGCTGACATAACCATCGTGGGAATTCTAAAGAGTCCATAGAGTGTCTTATTATCAGTGAAAGTTTTCCACACTTTGTTCCATAGGATATAAATTATGATATTAATTTGAGAATGGATTGATATTTAATGTTTGCAAAAAATGAAGGCTTATGAGATTCATAAAGCATACCTTCTTGAAATAACCTCTCCTTAACTTTTTATCAAGTTGAATCCTCATTCACCAATGTTTTTTCCTCTTGCCAAGATTCCTACAAGGAGATTAGTACTATGGGTGATTCTTACTACAACGAAAAAATATTTAGTAACTTGATCAATGCATCTATATGATGTAATGTAAATTCAAAACACTTTGTGCTACTAAATTGACCTTTAGGATCTCTAGCTCTATTCATGAATTAAAAAAAAAAACAACAACATTCTAAACTATGCTAATTCTAACTAATGAGCAAATATATATTTTTGTTAATAGAGTAAGAGGGTTACAACCATTTGTTTGTGCAACAATTGCATACTAAGGTGTCTTAATCACTCCCACTTGTTTCCTTTTATGCCCCTTTTATATTTTCTCCTATGTCCAAGCTTCAAACCAATGCAAGAATATTATTGTGCCTTTGGTAACTCCCCAAAAATGATGCAGACATGATGGACTCTTAATTACATTTTTAATTCATAGCAAGGCAAGTAACGAGTCTATACATTAAAATTTGTCAACCAGGGGTTCTAGTTTTACTTGTGAGTTAATGTGCAATGTATATGCATGCTACAAATCTTTCTTTCACTAGTTTGTTTAGGGTGTAGTTGTAGTTTCAACAATTACTTTTTTATTCAATAGTATAAGCAGTTCCACATGTTTTGGCAATGCTCTAAAAGTTTTATTTTACCACAAATGACAATCACACTTGTAGGAAATAAATTGACTAAGCTTAAATTGCAGGAAAAGGAAGTTCACACTAGCTTTGAAATTAAATATACACTAACACATGGAAAATAAATTCACTCTTGTTGGATTTGAAATTCACTCTTGCTAGAATTGAAATTCACACTTGGAATTGAAATTTACACTTGCTGAAAATAATTTCACACTTGCTGACAAGGAAATTGTAGAAAGTAAACCTATCCTTGCCAATGTGACCACTGTATATAGCTTAGAGAAATAAATGTAATTATTGATTTAAGAACAAATCTTCAAGATATCTTATTGAGATGAATGAAATGAACATAACTTGCAAATATAATTTATAACTGAGATACAATTCTACTGAAATAAATAAATCCAAAATATAATTTGATTGAAATGCTAAATCTAATTTATAAGTGAATTACAATTATACAGAAATAAATATAACTTATCAAACAACTACAATCTAAGGGAATACAACTAAAAACAATCTAGAATATAATCCTATAGAAAAGTAATAAAAAATAAATATAATCTAGCAAATAAATGCATTTCTACAGAAATAAATAATTGCGAAAATAAATGAAATCACACAACAAGAAAATGAAAAGTTACCTAAACTACACAACAATCTATATTCTATTGGAGGGGGTACTCCATCCATAGAACATAGCGCAGATATTAAATTACATTATTATTAAAAACATACAAAATAAATAAGAATGAAACTAATACTTATATTAAAGAATAATGCTTACAATCCAAGATGAGAGAGGGCTCATTTATTCTCGAGTATCTCTTTTCTACATAATCTTGCTTTGAAATAGAAATAAAAAATGTATGGATATAGATCCACTTGAGAATTAATGAATCTCAAGTGGTCACAACCATTTTACAATTTATAGAATACAAAAAATGATTTCCAATATTCTTTCCAGATCCCAACGAATCTTGGAATGAATTTAATTGTCAAATTCATATTAATATACATGGGTTATAACAACTTGCTCAAAATATTCTCAAAATAATTATTAATAGTGTTGGGATCCCTAGATCCATGACATATACATGGAAAATCTCTAAATATGTAATAAAAATGAGTATGCACATGTGGGCACATAAAAATCTACCCTCCCGGATAATTAAAACCATGAAATATATGTTCTATTCTGTTAGGGACCTAACCTCCCTAACCAATCACGTAGTTAGAATAATATAATTCCATGTAATAAATGCCAATATTAATAAGGCCTAACAATAAGGAAGAATAAGTCAAATGTAAGAATACCTAATAGAAGCTTTCGCTTCTAGAAGGATCTTCCTCTAGATTGTTCTTTTGGATAGATAGATTTAGCATAAATAGGAATAGAGGGTATGAGAAATATTGTCTTGGATATTATTATAATAGAGCTCTGCTCTGCTGGAGGTTTCCCCCTCGAAGAGGAAAGTGAACATTGCTATCATTAATCAAGGTGCTCTTTCTGGTGTTATTCTGGTATTGTTCTGGTTATATCATTGTTGCTCTTCCATTTATATGCGCATACTATTTTATATCTAGAATACTACAAGTGGTATCAGAGCACCTTCCTTGACATAAAATTGTGGTTTAAATTATTTCAGGGTAGAGACATATTCTGGCGTCTTAAAGCTACATAGATCTGTCGTTCAATGCATAAATCCGTGGTCGGGGAAACATACATGTAGGAACTACAAATAGTTTTTAAGTGCACATTTGTTGGCCACCCTTGTAACCCCTATTGGTACCCCTTCAAGTGGTAGCGCATCAGGAAACACTTGTATACAGATCGACCTAGATATCCTGAATCCCTCCATAGATAAACTGATCGGTTGCCTAAATGTTATAGTTCCACCGAGAACAACACTTTGGAAGATACTCTCTAGTACCGGGGTAGTCAGGTAGTACAACTAAGGGAACGGTCTAGCCTCCTTAGATGGTGCCCTGATATATTGGGTTGAGTACTATTGTTGGACCCCACATGTATATCAGAGAGCTATATCATAGGGAAAACCCTTGTCTATAGAAACCCTGAATATCCTACCCTTGGGGACGAAAATAAAAAACATAATAGACAAGATCTATTGTTGGGCAACTTTTCCTTCTGCATTCTGGTTTTGAAATTACTACACATTTCTTCATGTTAATCATTTGGGAAATTTGTCACTGCAATATTATTCAAGCCGAAGTATAACTCCGCAAGAGTAAAAAAAAGAGTATAGTGGTCCTGCCGACACACTTATTTGGGACTTATCCCACTGGGTTCCTCTCTTCACCCTGATTCCAGTGATACCTATGATTTTTAACACAATTTATTTTTGGTGGACCTAACCCTTCTTCGACACCCTTATTTGGCCCCTATCCCAGTGGATCCCCCTTTTTTCCCTGATCGCAGTGGTACCTATCATTTGACACCCTTCTTCTCAGTGGTCCCACCCACCCCTCCAAACCCCTTTTGTTTCCCCTATACCATTTGATTTCCCTCTTTTCTAAATGGATACCACATGAGCCCAAGAAATCAATACCTTGATTGACTCTAACACCCACCATTTAGGTCGTTTGACCAAGTTAAATCAGTCTGAGACAGTGGAAGAGTTTATTTACTCATTTGAGCACTTGGATTTTAGAATGGAGGGCATTCCAAATGATTTCTTTAGGGAATGCTTTATTAATGGCCTCAAATATGTAATTCATGCCCATGTTCTCATGGCACACCCCCAAACTTGATTGGAATATACTCAACGAGACAAGGAAGCAAAGTCAATTTTATCCTCCTAGACCCACAAACCCTCCTTTCCTCCTCACCTTAAACCCACCGATTATGCCCCTCCTGCAACTCCCCTCAAGATACAGAAATTAACCAGGGCTGAAATGGTTGAACTTCAAATCAAGGGTCTTGTTATAATTGTGATGAAAAATATTTTCTCGGGCACAAGTGTAAGGAAATTTTTTTTTTTATGGTCGCAATTGAGGATATTTATGAAGAAGATATTGTTGTTCTTCCTTTGGAGGAACTACCACCACCATATTATATGACCCCACCCTCTGATCCACCAGAAGTTGACCCAATGATTTCACTTAATGCCCTAACTAGCTTCTCTGCTCCCCATACTCTCAAATTAATTGGTTACATAAAAAATAGGAAAGTCATAATCCTTGTGGACAGTGGTAGCACCCATAATTTTATCCATCGCCACATTTCCCAAGAAGTCAATTGTTACATCTGTGTTGTCAATAATTTTGAAATCATGATTGCCAATGGAGGTTCCATGAAATGTGGTGGACAATGTGAAAATGTGCGACTCCAAATTGGTCAGTATCACCTGAAATCCCATATGTTTTCTATAGACCTGGGTGGTTGTGACATTGTTCTTGGTACCTAATGGTTACGCACTCTAGGCCCCATTCTCATAGATTTTAAGGACTTAACCATGCAATTCCAACTGGAGGGACAACAATATAAGTTCCAAGGAATCACAAATGCTCCCCTAAGATCATCATTTCCCATCCAACGAAAAATCTCCTCAAAAAAGGTCATTCGGGCATTATATCCCAACTCCACTCCATTCATGTTGTTGAGACACCTTCTGTGCATACTGGCCTCCAATCTATCCTCTCCCACCACCAATATTTTTTACCACTCCCAACAAACTTTCCCCTTTCCGTGGTGTCCATGATCTTTCCATCCCTGTCATATCGAGAAATCTTCCTCCCAATGTTCGACCTTATCATCATCCCTTTTCCCAGAAGAATGAAATTGAGAAAATTGGTCATGAATTTGTAGAAGCAGGTGTTATATGTCCTATTACTAGTGCCTATTCTTCCCCTATGGTCATGGTACTCAATAAATAAGRTACTTGGCGCWTGTGTCCTGCTTTCYRCACCCTCAACAAACTCACAATYGAAGAAAAATTCCCCATTCCTTTCATTGATGACCTTTTGGATGAATTGATTGGTGCTCAATACTTCACCAAATTGGATCTATGTTCTGGCTACCACCAGATCCATATGAAAGAAGAAAACATTCCCAATACTACATTTCGCACTCATGAGGGGAATTATGAGTTCTTGGTAATTCCCTTTGGATTATGTAATGCTCCTTCCACTTTTCAAAGTCTTATCAATAATGTATTATGTCCTTTTCTCTGTCATTTTTTCTTAGTTTTATTTGATGATATTCTTATCTATAGTAAAACTTGGCCATCCCATCTCTCCCATGTGAATCAAGTTCTCCATCTACCTTCTAAGCACCAAATTTTCCTCAAACAATATAAATGTGCTTTTGGTGCCTCAGAAGTGGAATACCTGGGTCATATTGTCAGCAAGGATGGTGTCTGAGTGGATCCTAATAAAATTGAATCTATGCAAGATTGTCCTCGCCCTAAAACTCTTAATAGATTGCATGTTTTTTTGGGTTTAACGGGATATTATAGGAAGTTTGTTCAGAATTATGGAAAAATTGCAGCTCCTCTCACTTCTCTCTTTAAAAAGAATGCTTTCACTTGGAATTCAATTGCGGATCATGCCTTCCAAGCCTTGAAAGATTCTATGTGATCGAACCCTATCCTATCACTTCCAGACTTCACAAAGACATTTGTATTGGAATTTGATTCTCCTCGGAAAGGAATTGGAGTTGTCCTCATGCAAGAGGGCAGGCCTTTGGCCTTCACTAGGAAACAAATTTTAGAGTGAAATTTGGGCCAATCCATTTATGAAAAGGAAATGTTAGCTATTCTACATGTTGTGTATCTTTGGCGTCCTTATTTATTGGGCCAACGATTCCAAATCAAAACCGATCATCAGAGTCTCAAGTATTTCCTGGAACAACAAATTTTATCCTTGATGCAACAAAAATGGGCGACCAAGCTATTTGGCTATGATTATGAGATCATTTACAATAAGGGCAAGGAACATGTAGTGGCCGACTCTCTATCCTGAAAATATGAAGAAGACGAGTCCCTTTTCTCCCTCTCCTTTATTGTACCAGATTGGATCCAAGTTGTTCTCTAGGTATGGCTGCAAGACCCAAAAATTTCTAGCATGCTCCACCATTTGCAACACAATTCTTCAGGTTCTATAGGGTACTCTTGGAACAATGAATAGATTCACTACAAAGTCCATTTGTATTTATGTAAGCAATCACAACTTGAATCCACAGTGCTTTCTAAATTTCATGCCTCACCCACAACCGGACATTTAGGGTTTACCAAAAAATATGAATGGGTCAAATGTTCTTTTTTCTGGGATGGTATGAAACATGACGTTTGCACCTTTGTGGCTGAATGTGAGGTCTATCAATGCAACAAGGGAGAAACTATCAAAGCTTCAGGCACACTCCAACCACTTCTGATTCCCCCTTCTATTTGGTGAGATATTTCTATGGATTTCATTGTGGGATTAACTAAATCAGGAAATAAGTCAGTCATCATGGTGGTCGTAGATCGTCTCTCCAAATATGCTCATTTTTTTGCTCTTCAACACCATTCACAACCACCATAGTGGCTCAAATATTCATGGATAATGTTTTCAAATTTCATGGCATGCCTAATTCTATTGTCTTTGATAGATACCCCACTATCACCAACAATTTTTGGCAAGAATTGTTAAAGTTACAAGGCACCCAATTGCATATTAGCACTGCCTATCACCCCCAAACAGATGGCTAGACTGAAGTTGTCAACAAGTGTTTGGAAACATATTTGAGGTTTTTTTCATCTAAGATGAAAAATCAGTGGGCTCAATGGTTACCCCTAGTTGAATGGTGGTACAACACATCTTACCATACATCTACTCGCATGAATCATTTTGAAGCAGTCTATGGAAAAAATACCCCATTGATTCTCTCATATATGTCAGGGATCTTCAAGGTTAAGGAGGTTGAAAAAAATATTACAGTCCAAGAGGCTATTCTTCATGCCCTCAAAGATTATTTGGTCATGGATCAGAATCACATGAAGCAACAAGCATATCAAGGTCATTTCGAATGACATTTTGTTGAAGGGGACAAGGTGTTTCTTCGACTACAACCTTATAAGAAGACTTCACTCAAAGGTGAACACTATCATAAACTTGTGCCCAAATTTTATGGTCTTTATATAGTGCTCAAGCATGTGGGATCGGTGGAATATCAGTTAGATATACCCTGTTAGTCGAAGCTCCATCCTGTTTTTCATGTTTCCTTCTTAAAGAAGGTGATTGGAACTAAGTACCAAAATCAAACAAGTCTCCTTGAGTTGGATGAAGAAGGTTCCATATGGTTGCATCCACAAGACGTATTGACCTAGCGAGAGCATCGTCTCTGTTAGTGCACCATCAAGGAAGTGTTATTCCAATGGAAAGATACAACTCCAAAAGATGCCACCTGGGAGCCGACCACCATTCTACAACAATTTCCCCATCTTAAGCCTTGAGGACAAAGTTGTTCTTCAAGGGGGAGGGCATGTTAGAGACCTAACCTCCCTAACCCCTCACGTAGGTAGAATAATATAATTCCATGTAATAAAGGATAATATTAATAAGGCCTAGAAATAAGGAAGAATAAGTCAAATGTAAGAAGACCTAATATAAGCTTCCGCTTCTAGAAGGATCTTCCTCTAGATTGTTCTTTTGGATAGATAGATTTAGTATAAATAGGAATAGAGGGTATGCAAAATATTGTCTTGGAAATTATTGTAATAGATCTATGCTCTGTTGGATGTTTCCCCCTCAAAGAGACAAGTGAACATTGCTATCATTAATCAAGGTGCTCTTTCTGGTGTTATTCTAGTATTATTCTGGTTATATCATTGTTTCTCTACCATTTCTATGCTAAAATATTTATGTTCTGCATATTATTTTATATCTAGAATACTACATATTCTCTTCCCTAAGTGGCTACATGATTGGTTGTGGTCAATTTCCTCATTTGTATCATACTAAGTTTGCAACACACATATCTACAAATGATTTACACCATTAACTAGAATTTCCTTCAACTTGTAGCTTGTGAACCCTTAACATAAGATCTTGAATTAATACCCTATCACAAGTTTTCCACAAATAAGACATTATTCATAAGTAAATACAAAATAAGAATTTATCCTAATGTTAATAAGATTTTAAAATGAAATACTAAAGAAATGTAATGAAGAACATCTTACACCAAAATTATTGTTTTAAGCATCAAGAGTGATAAATATGAGGTTATGGATAAGTAAAAAGATATATAAAGATGACAATATTGAGGCCTGTCACAAAGAAAAAGAAACAATGCAACATCAAACTATCAATGATTGATATTATTGAGAATAGAACATGGATGGATGGATAATTGAGAGTGACAACAAGAGAGAAAAAAATTGAAAAAATGGATTACTTRGTTTCATCATATGTAAAACCCTTAACTAGCAATATTTTAGGATAAAGATTTTTAATTAGGGGTGTTACTTATGACCCTTTTGGTGTTATATAAGTAGTTAGATGCAGATGTAAAACAATAGTTTAATTATCTTTTCTATGAGAAAGATTAACATATAATCAAAACAATTTTGGTTTGAAGCATGCAAAGCATTGGGTGCTTTGGACTGATTAATTCCTCCATCTTACATTACATATAGGAGGGTCTTTGAAGTTATCCAAGTACAAGTTTACTTACCCCTTCCATCAATCATTCGATAAGTAGTCCACCATCAGATATGGGACGAGAAAAGAGTTACAACGTTATGTTCCTACTAGATACGCAATAAGGGGAAAATATCATTGATGGATGAAGTAGTATTTAGGTCCAGTAATAAAGGAGTAGAGGGAAAACTCCATCAAGGAAAGTACGAAGAAAATTAGACTAGTGGTGGGCCTACATGATAAATGAGTAATAAGTAGTATATATAAGGGCCATTAGAGTCATTGTTACACATTGACCTAAGATTATTGTATTGAGATGCATTTGGGTTATTTAGACGTATTCTCCTAATATATAAGTAGGTATGGTGTAACTCATCATAATTATTGTTGGTACTGTTTTGTGCACAGGTTGTAAGACCCAAGGTTTGGTTTATCTACAACAAACAAAACCCACTAGATACTAAACCTTTTAGAATCATCTGCTTGTGCAGATGATGTCTCACCTGAGGTATCTATTGAGACTGCAAGAACCAGGCTTTTGCATTAGTAAGGAAATGGGAGGAGAACATTCAATTCATTCTTTCTTATTGTGGTGTGCACATAACTCTGTTTTGTTCAATTATTAACTTACTCATGATTCATATTCCTATACTCAACATATTCCTATACTTAACTATCATACTAAGCTATTCTATGATGCATGCAAATAATATTCGTAATCAAACACATAAAAATAGACAACACAAGGTTCTATAACATCTCTGTATCATTCCTTTAATCATTATTCTCATTCATCGACTGCTACATTCAAGAACTATGGAACTCAATATCATTCATCACATAACATATTATAACATAACATAATCTGTCATAACCAAACTTCATCAAAACAATACCTAACTGAAACCCTAATCTCCCAACCCATTACATATTTATACATAAATCTAGGGATAAAACCCTAATCTATTCATCCCAAAAATATCCCATTACAATGCATGGCCAACTCAGTTAATTGGATGTTCATCTTAAGAATCAAATATCAATATAGCATAGAAAAACCTTAGAAAAAGTACTCAACGCCTTGAAAAAGAGATAATTTCATATAATAAGCCTCTTTGAGGGGGCAACCTCCTTTTACCCCACTTAAATGTTCAAGTACAAGATGATTCCAAATGAAAATGTCTCCTTGGTATATATAGGAGACTAGGAGGTATAATTACAACTAATGGAATAAAGCCGACATAAATAAAATAACATTACTAATGTAATATGCCCCA
>JASDQU010186878.1:10073-20566 GCA_032191745.1 Picea mariana | reverse complement strand
GGGGGTACCCCCCCTCTGCACTCCCCCACGTGGAAGAGTGTACATACTTCTGGGGTGTAAATACTTCATGGGGTATAAACACGGCTGAAAGCAAGGACCTCTGAATCAAGAAGATAATCAAGCTCCATAACCAACAACTGTTTCTTATGATATGCACTGTGTGTGCGCAACTAAATAGGTAATATTCTCCAAGTAAGTAAAACATATGGCGTTACTGTCGGTCTGTCTTCATTTAAATTTTGAATGCCATAAATTGGTATATCTCGCATCCAAATTGCTGCTACTTGAAATGCGCATGCTCTGGTAATACCCAGGTTCTTTCCACCTGACTAATTATAGGAGGATGATCAACCAAGCATAATCAAATTCATTTCCCTTATCCTCAGCCTCCATGCAATCCTATAAAAAAAATTTAACGAAAAAGGTAGCTCAATTCATTTGAAATCCTTCCATACATTTTTCTGTGGTCGCAATGACAACAACCGATACTTCATATTTACGACATTTTGGCAACAGTTTGCAGGCCAATACCTGCATTGAAAAACTCAAATTATTATCATTGATTTTTTTAACATCCAGTCCCCTCTTTCCCCTTAATGTGTCAAATTTTTCCTTCATTGATTCAGAGAGGGATTTCTCTCCCACCTTGTTGAATAACAATGTCAGGTCTTCTCCTGCTTTGGGAAATCTTGTAATATGTGCAATCAACACATTATCAATCGATACTGGGGGATCATGACAGAGTATTCCCCCATGAAAACATCTTAATAATACCTTTACACATGCATTTATATATGTACTATGCCCGAAATGCGAAATATCAAATAGGTTCAATATTCCTTCCTTTTGCAACCATAACTCCCACTCTTGTGGCTCGACTAGGATTTCTCTTATTCTTAGGACACTCCTCATGCGAAAATACTGATCCCTAACCAACTCATGGAACTTTTGTGAATCTGTGATATCATGGTCCATAAACTTAAGGTTGGAAATATTCTCGAGCATATCTTCGTCACTACTTACACCACCTGGAACTAGTGCTACCGACACTGGGTACTTTCCATTGGCTGGTATATTTATCTGTGGCACGTCATCCATACTTGGTAGTAAGAAGTCTCTATGAAACTCTATTGGTGGTGTTGAAGCTCAAGATCCAGCTACATCCTCAACCTCTAGTGATGCTACTGGTTGTTTCACTTTTCCTCGTGTTGCTGTAGACGATCCTCCAACTCTTGGCGGTGCCATTTTTTTCCCGTGGCTGGTTCCTAGACTTAGCTCTACATCTCTTCGTGGGTCACTATATATCATATCTATTCTCCAAGCCACTTTGGTTTTCTCTGTTCTCTCCCACTCACATGTAAAAATTGTTTAGACTTGACGACTTCCTGCCATTTTTGTGCTTTTGAGCCAATTGTACCTATCTCATCCTGCCTTAAATTCCTTGTCCAATCCACCAATGTGGTTGATGAATTTTTTAAGTAAATGCTTCTTTATTACCAAATATGTCATGTGATTTATCCATCGTATTGCTGATTTGTCGAGATTTCCAAAGACTTTAACCATTTAAGACTTATACGACACTTTTATGACCTGTCACTCCCACTGCGTAGCTCCCATTTTTGTGCTTTAATGATTTTAACAGTCTTGTCATTGCAAAACTGCGCATTGGTTCTTTGCTATTTTATCTGTACGCTTCAAAGTATTTCTTATCTGTGTCTCATCTCCTAAGTTGGAGCAATATTATTTTGATCTGTGGTGACCATTCGTTCTGTGCAATTTCTTATGCATTGGTACTTGAATACTCTTTTTATTTTTTCCTGTATCTACGTTTTATTTGTTTTTCCATATTTTTCTTGCCTACTATGATACAACTACTACAATACACGTGTTATGACATAGATTAGATTACTACACATCTTATCAACCGTCTCTATAAAGTTTCAATCGACTTCCATTCACCATTCCTTCCAAAACTTCTTCATTCAAGGTTTCCAAATATGCAACACCTATCTCTGTTACTTGCTGAATCACATAAGGTCCTAACCAGTGCATTCTAAAATTTTCTGGATGCTTCATATACTTTCTCTCATAGAGTAGTACCAAATCTCCTACTTAAAACTTCTTCTGTTGAATGTGTCGATCATGTCAGGCCTTCTCTTTGTCTTTCTCAACCTACTGATGGAATCCTGCAACAAGCTGATCCTCGTCAATCTGCACTAACTATGCCAATCTCTCCTCTATCATGCCAGTGTTTGATAGATGCGTGATTGATGCAATGTGTGGGCTAGGAAGGATAAAATCCATTGGCATTGCTGCTTCTTTCCCATAGAACAACCTGAAAGGTGTCTGTCCTATCAAATTCTTACTTGTAGTCATGTAATCCCATAATATTGCATGAACTATTAAGTCCCAATTGTATTTCCCTACATTGCAAATATTTTTTAAGGAATTTTCCAAGATATTATTAAAATATTCCATGGTTTTTTTGGCCCGAGGGTGATATGGCGTACTCTTTTGGTGATGAATATGAAACTCCTCAGTCAATGTTGTAATTGTTTTGTTCATAAAGTGTGTACCTTGATCACTGAGTAATATGCACAGACATCTAAACCTTGTGACTACATTTTTGAACATAAACCGCATAGTAGTCTCTGCAGTACAGTCTATAACTGGGGATGCTTATGCCTTGTCAAATACTCTATAGTAGTGATGATGTAACTTGCCCCTAATATTATTTCTTGTCGGTTGATTGGACCCACAAATTCTTTGGCCTATTTCTCAAATGCTTGCAATGTAATTTGTGGATTCAAACTCATTTCATCCCTCCTATATGGATTTCCCACTCTTTGGAATACATCACATGACTAATAGTATTCCTTTGCATCCTTGTAAAGTGTATGACACCAAATACCTGAGAAAAATATCTTTTGTGCAGTTTCTCTCCCTGCATAATGTTCTCCAACAATTCCATTGTGCACTTCTTCAAGTATCATTGGCCTTTCATGCTCCAACACACAACATCTCAGTATTCCATATGCACCCATCTTGTATAAATTCTCTGAAATCAACTGATAATATTCTGCTTTCACTACCAATTGTTTCTTCTATGCTATAGTCATCTAGGATGGGGACATGCCTATGTTTAGAAACTGCACGATGTCCGGGAAATAATCATCCACCATTCTTACTACAAATAATTGTCCATCTGGGAAGCTGTCATCTAAATTTTCTACATCTTCTTTGGACAATATGCATGATATATGATTTGGTCCTACATTCATCTTCCCTAGTTTCACTATGACTTAAAATTCATATTCCTAAAATAATAATAGCCACCTACATATCCGCCCCCCCAACACTGGCTTGTTGACTAAGTATTTTAATGCAAAATGTTCTATATATGTCTTAAAGTGAGACCCCAATAGAAAATTCCTGAATTTCTATAGTTCATAGAACATCGCCAATCCTTCTGATTCTGTGGTTGTATAGTTCTTCTCTTATATAGACAAATTCCTTCTTGCAAAAACAATTGGGTGATTAATGTCTCCTTCCCCTGGTTGGGATAGTACTGTGACCAATGCTATGGATGTTGTATCCATGTGTACATGGATATCCTTATTCAAATATGGAAAAATTAAAATCAACACAGTCACCAACTTCTGTTTTAGGGTGTCAAACCCCTTCTAGCAGTCTTCATTCCATTGAAACTTCGCTTCCTTCTTTAGCAACTTTTCCATCGGTGTTGTAATCTACGCATATCCCTTGATAAATTTCCTATAATAACCTATATGACCCAACATCCCCCTCATCTTTATGACTGATGTAGGTGGTTCTAAATCCATAATTACCATGATCTTAGTTGGATCAACTAATAGTCCCTATCTGCACACTACATGTCCCAACAAAATTTAGAACGGTGCGCAAAAAATGAACTTCTTCAAGTTCAACGAAATCTGACACTGCCTGCACCAATACAACATTATCCTAAGAAATTCTACATGATCCTTTAGTAGAATTAACACCGTCCAATCATCCAAGTAGAATTCTAGGAACTTATGGATGAACTCCTTGAATGTTGCAACCACTACCTTGGAAAACACCGGAGGGGAATTTTTCAATCCGAAGGGCATAAATATATACTGATAACTTCTCCTTTCCATCACAAAAGTGGACTTGTGTCGATCCTCTTGTGCAATTCTTATCTGATGGTACCTAGAGAATCCATATGTGAAAGAGTAAGTTTCCTGGCCTACTACATTCTCCAGTACCTCATCCGCGAAGGGTGTTGGAAATGGGTCATGTAATCTTGCATCATTCAACTTCCTTAGATCTACATAGATCCTGATTCCTTCCGTATCCTTGTCCTACACCACCATCAGATTGATCCACTCAGATTATTCTATAATTTTGATGATTCCTTCATCCAACATTCTATCTATTTCAACTTTTACCTTCTCCTTGTGTTAAAAGAAAAATCTCTCTATGGCTAGGGGTAAACCACAATAGACAAAAATGAATTCTGAAATCAACTCTAATATCTGGTATGCTATATAAAAAAATATGCTAGCAATACAAGATAACAGGCCTACCTCATCCAGACGTTCAATGAAGTCCATCGTTGAGCACTTGACTCAAAGAAATGCACCTGCAACTTGTCCTCAACAACCAAGAAACACAAGCATATGGTGATAATATATAATGTTATCACATTCAATAACATAATCCATCAACATTCATAACAAATACTCCCATGGAATAACAATTCAAATATTGGCAAGATATTAATTGGACGAGAAAATATTATTTCTATTAAAATGTAATCAACAGAAGTGAATGAATTACAAACTTTCATTCCGTCACGGTTTGGAACTGAGAAACTAAGTCCCTTCCAGCTGGGCCTCTACCACTTCAATCCTCCACCAAAGGAAATATCATATAAGAGAGACAATGAGGTTCTCAATCATGTAGGGAAGATCTTGGGGGTTGAACAATGTGTTCATACTTAAAAGGACAAAGGGATGCAGACTCAATATGAAGTGAATAATTTCTCCATAGTAACTTTGCTCTCAAAGTTGAATTCTTCTCCTTTTTTCAATAGCTCGGATTTGGCCCATTTGTAGCCTTCAAGTGGAACTGAAGGGTCGTGTCGGAACATTTCTAGTATATGGAAGGTCAAGGATCATGGATCTCATGATGTGACATGGAAAGCCGACACCATTTTTTAATTTTGGGTACAAAACCCGATTTACGCGGGCTGTAGTGGTGCAACCTGCATATACACATGATGTAAAATAGGTAGGGCGTGTATATGTGAAAAAATAATGTTTTTATCTCTGGGATTTGTAAAAAGGGATTTCAAGTCTACATAGGGAAATGGAAAAATCCCTTCTGTGCAAGTTTTCATAGGGTGAGACAAATCTTTCTATAATAGTTGCCCCCTAATGTGTGAGGTCAGAGGAGTATCTGCGATGGTCGAAATACATTATAAGACCCAAAAGTGGATTAATGGGAACCTAGCTAGAAGGACTAGTTTCTCATTACAATCTGTACTGACTTTGCACACATGGCTGCCAATTTGAATTACAGTATAGATCCATGTGAAAATATACCA
Organism: Picea mariana; assembly: GCA_032191745.1. Lineage (NCBI taxonomy): Eukaryota > Viridiplantae > Streptophyta > Pinopsida > Pinales > Pinaceae > Picea > Picea mariana. The sequence continues at coordinate 14,955 of JASDQU010186878.1, read as the reverse complement.
ATCAACTATCCATGGCCATGAATAGACAATACAAAGGTGGCTACATGCCAAAGGTTATCATAGTCACGAACAAGGCCTAGTAAAACCAATATCAAAATCAATATGAAGATATTTGTATACAATGGAGTACAATCTGATATCCCATTATCATTGAAGTCACATAGGTACTGGTCCAATGAAAGGTAGCAACAACTCAGGAAATCTGTGACTATAAACTGATGTCTTCAATTTTTCTACACAATCCGCCAAAGGTGCAAGTCTACATTGTGTGAATAAATGAGTTGAGGTCGAACACAATGAGACTTTGTTTGATTACTGGTCATTAAGATATACCGTTAACAAGCGTGAGACAACCTACCAATAATGAAATTAGGTATCAAGGAACAAAGTACATTCTTACAAGTTTGAATAGACGTGTCGGGGTCGAACACTTGAAGAATCCATCGATCAGGAGACATTGATGTATTCCCAATTGTCGATGGCGAGAGAACCTGCCACTAATGACTGCAAGCCTCTAGGTACTCATAGGAATCTAGGTCTCGTCTCCAGAATATATGAGTTAAATTTGATGGAAGGAGACCCGATGAAAGGAGAGCATTAAGGCATCTCTCATCATTCAACACGAGGTACAAAGCAGGAGCTTGATGATTTGGAGGAAATCATAAGAAGAACATGTTCACGAACTAACGAACTTGTGCATCGTTTGCGTGTGCCAGATGCAAGTGGTACACAAAAAATACCCTCTTAATAACAACCAATAAGGAAAATTGTTGAAAAAGGCGAGGAAACAACCAATAAGGATAATGACATCCAAGACACTGCACAAATCCCAATGTGTGAATATATGTCTTGTCGTCGAACACATGGGAAACCACCTAGTCAATGACCAATGATGAAATACCAACTGCTGGTTTCAAGGTTACCTACCAATGAGGAAAGCAAGACCAGGGTGCACGATAGGACTACAAGCTTCATGTGATTCTGAGACACACCGAGGGTATGTCCAACATGCAAAGTCAAGAGTTATGAGGAATGGTCGACACAGGTTGCAATACATCCTTTGAGAAAGAGCATTAGACATATGGAAGACATTGGCAGCATAGACGCAATGATGAAACTTTGAGATGAAGGAGGCATCAATCAAAATCTCCATAGGGACTAGATGAGTAACCAGTCGGGGGAGTAAAATCTCTGTAATGAGCTCAGCTTCATATGGTCATGCTAAACCCAAAATTTTCATGACAAGTGGACTCAAAAAAAGGTGTGCTATGTTCAAAGGCAACACAAATGCTACCAATATAAGATACAGAGGAGGAAACGAGTGTCGCAAGTAAGCAAAACTAGATCCAATAGTGGAACATACCTATGCTCAATGCAAGGAGGTGCATGTGGGAGATGGACACTCAGGGGAATGTTTCCTTCTGGATATAGAGTGTCAATATGCAAAGGATATAAACAAGGATCTACTTGGTTGTTGATGCAAATTGTTGAGGTGAGAGGCTTATAATGCAAAAGCGAGAACTGACAATAGGCTCAATACTGCAAGCAAGAGCATGAGATGCAATTACAACTTAACGCCAAAAAATGTCCTTTTTCGTAGTCTTAGTCTACTTGGTTTGAAAAACGTATAAACTTGCACCAAATAGACGTCCTTTCAAATCCAATTTATGAGTGTGAAAGAGACAAGTTCACTCGACAATCTTTTTGCTTTTTGAAACGAGTAAAAAAAGAGCTTAAATCAAAATTGTTTGGGAGTCCTTTAGGTATAAGTCAGCATGTTTATGAGTAAGAAATGAGGTTGAACATAAAGTCATGTATTTTCTATAAGGGACTCCCGGTCCTATGGAAAAAAATATGTGTATGGGTACCGAATGAAGCAAAGAATCTAACTAGGGTACCCATGTTTGGTAAGTGACATCCATTCGATAATGACACTTCTAGTTGCATATAGAAGGTTTTGTGTCGCTATAAAATGGGTTCGTACCTAAGGCATATGAGCGACAATTATAGGATGATGCAAGTGTGCATGATGGATTGAATACCTATCATATATGCTAGGTATCAAAAATACCTGTCCAAAGTTATGAACGAGCGACATGGCATTGAAAACCACAAGAATCCCTGGATAAAACTACAAAAACCAACTCCATCCACTTTCATATTAGTCCATTAGGTCAAAATATTGTATGAAACTATGAAAAGTGGGTAAAATTTTTCTATAAATAGTAAAAAACAATTTTACTATACCATTTGTATTTTTTACGCAAATAGTGGATTTTGGACCAAATTGCCTTTGAACCTCCACTGGTGATTGCGGGAGCTACGAGCTACGGAATCGACGACCGTCTAGACCAAGTGATTCATCTTGATATCCTCTTTCTTTTAAGTGGATTAAATTTTGTAATTAGGTTTCATTTTTTAAGTTATTTAGGGCACAATTTGAAAACTTAGGTGTATGCGGGATACAGTTTATCGGGTTGCGTATACGCTTAGTTATACATGTTTGTTTGAAAAAAAACCAGTGTATAAGAAACCCTATACATGACTATGTACACTACAACTTGCGTATATGTCTTTGGAAAAAAAAAATTAGAGGTTGCTAACTCAAAAAAGGGTTTGACATTGGAAGGATGGTGCTAGAGTGGAGAGAAAGAGAGCATGAGGAGGTGGATGCTACAGTGGAGAGAGATCTAGGGGCACAAATGGCCTTAAAACTATGTGGGCTATACAATTTTTGGGTGCTCAAAGGTATGAGGCCCAAGTGAGACTGCTACAGTTGCTCATGGACTATTGGGATCCGAATAGTGAGAGATCCAACCTTGATGGACAACCATTAAGGTTTGAAGTCGAGGACATCTATTTCTTGATGGGATTGTCACATCGGCATGAGGTGGTCAACCTCAAATCTCGGGGAGCTAGGAGTGGCATGAAAATAGAGGAATACATAGCCTCTCATTGCATTGCAGGGACCGAGAAGGTAGGGATCCAACTCCCCATTAGAGCGATAAACATTCTAAGTCTCAAGATTGTTGTCCTCATTTTGACATGGATCACAAGATCGACCTCTTTGCACCAAGCACCGAGGCCACTTATGTTCTAATCAATGAAGTGCTTGAGACCCATGATGTATGACTAATGCACCTCACTGTTGGCCAACATGAAGAGCCAAATCACAAAATGCAAATAGGGTATTAAGAGAAACTTCGGGTTTGCTTCTATTTTTTGTAGTTTTTTCTTAGAGAGGATTTAAGACTTGGGACCTAGAGTTGAGATTATTTTGTGTGGACCTCACGATCCAACCATGGCACGATGGACCAAGGTGATGAGGTGACAGGGGGGTGGTAGGGTGCCAACACCCTACAACGATGAATTATTATTCTGGTGGAGACGAAAGGTGATAGCTCTAGATGAATACCCTTACACAAGAATTGACTTTAGAGGAGATCCTGACATGCCATTACCACCAGGGTCTGCCTACAGAGACATAGGTATGTCAATTTTTTTTAAATATTTCATTTTTTTGTATTTTTGTATACGATTTTTTATTTATTTTTGGATGATGTTAAGTACTAATTAAACATGTATGTGACATAGACATAGGTCCACGATGGTCAGACGAACTTCCACGACATCTTCGGAGGCATCGAGGAGACGAGGTAGTGGGAGGGGACACAAAGAAATTCCTTCAAAACATCCAAGGAAACCTGTCTCGTTTGACGCAAAGGATTCCTATGGTTTAGGTGGAGGATTTGTCAGAGGCTATGCAGTGATAGGTGGTGGGTGTGCCCCATGATTGGGTACGACTCTTTCAGCGTCTCGCAAACGTCGTAGTCTGCCATCATGACACTCATCTGGCACCATAGGCATAGATGTCATGACTATTGTATGATCGAATGTATATGTATATTGAGGGTGTTAGCCCCAATTTTGTACCATAAACATCATATTTTTTGAAATATATATAAAAACATGGTTCTTCAGCTTAACTTATGTTACAATGTGTACATTGATGAAAATGTATTATTTGCTTTAGTTATGTGATAAATTCCAATCTAAAACAAAATTAGCATATGCATCGGATATGTAATTAGAACTTCTAGATATGTGATGATAAGTAATGAAATCAAACCGTCACTCCAAAATTTGTACCCGTAGGAACCATCGGAGTAGAGTAGGTTCACGCACACGATAAATGCCTTTCAACTGACATACTACTAACTGGGAGTCCAGGCGAACCTCTAAAGAGTGAATACCATGTGAAATGGCATCGTACAAAAGTTATATAAGGACGCTATATTCGGCCACATTATTCATGGACGGCCCTAGGAATACGCCACCTGAAGACACCAGTAGACCCTCGGGTGAGTAAACAACCTGAGAGGTGGAATCCAAGTTTCGTGTATGATGACTGGACCCGTCTGCGAATCCTAAGTAGATCAAAGACTCCGTTGACATATTCCAACCAAAGGAAAACTCAATAAGCAAGTTGAAGATAAAGATAAAGGGAAAATATATATACACTAAATTACATTAGTATCCAAAGAGTTACACCCAAGCTTGGGGCTCAGGCGTAATATCTTTTCAAATAGAGCCCATTCCTGGGATCAGCCAACATGTTCCCTTCATAATCTTCTAATTCATAGGCTCCTTTTTCTAAGACACATCGCACGATATAGGGACCGTACCACATGGGTTTGAACTTTCCTTCCCCCAATGGTTCTTTGTCTTGATCATATATGAGAACCAATTCACCCTCAGCATACAACTGAGGACAAAAAAACTTATCATATTAGACCTTGGCAAGTCTTTTATTCAATTCTATAGCCATAGAGGTGTCTCGACGCTGCTCATATAGACTCTCTAGGTGCACGAGGCATTATTC
>JASDQU010186878.1:0-10023 GCA_032191745.1 Picea mariana | reverse complement strand
TCTTCTCCTGCTTTGGGAAATCTTGTAATATGTGCAATCAACACATTATCAATCGATACTGGGGGATCATGATAGAGTATCCCCCCATGAACACATATTAATAATACCTTTACACATGCATTTATATATGTACTATGCCCGAAATGCGAAATATCAAATAGGTTCAATATTCCTTCCTTTCGCAACCATAACTCCCACTCTTGTGGCTCGACTAGGATTTCTCTTATTCTTAGGACACTCCTCATGCGAAAATACTGATCCCTAACCAACTCATGGAACTTTTGTGAATCTGTGATATCACGGTCCATAAACTTAAGGTTGGAAATATTCTCGAGCATATCTTCGTCACTACTTACACCACCTGGAACTAGTGCTACCGACACTGGGTACTTTCCATTGGCTGGTATATTTATCTGTGGCGCGTCATCCATACTTGGTAGTAAGAAGTCTCTATGAAACTATGTTGGTGGTGTTGAAGCTCAAGATCCAGCTACGTCCTCAACCTCTAGTGATGCTACTGGTTGTTTCACTTTTCCTTGTGTTGCTGCAGACGATCCTCCAACTCTTGGCGGTGCCATTTTTTTCCCATGACTGGTTCCTGGACTTAGCTCTACATATCTTCGTGGGTCACTGTATATCATATCTATTCTCCAAGCCGCTTTGGTTTTCTCTGTTCTCTCCCACTCACATGTAAAAATTGTTTAGACTTAACGACTTCCTACCATTTTTGTGCTTTTGAGCCAACTGTACCTATCTCATCCTGCCTTAAATTCCTTGTCCAATCCACCAATGTGGTTGATGAGTTTTTTAAGTAAATGCTTCTTTATTACCAAATATGTCATGTGATTTATCCATCATATTGCTGATTTGTTGTGATTTCCAAAGACTTTAACCATTTAATACTTATACGACGCTTTTATGACCTGTCACTCCCACTGCGTAGCTCCCATTTCTGTGCTTTAATGATTTTAATGGTATTGTCATTGCAAAACTGCGCATTGGTTCTTTGCTATTTTATCTGTATGCTTCAAAGTCTTTCTTATCTGTGTCTCATCTCCTAAGTTGGCGCAATATTATTCTGATCTGTGGTGACCATTCGTTCTATGCAATTTCTTATGCATTGGTACTCGAACACTCTTTTTATTTTTTCTTGTATCTACGTTTTATTTGTTTTTCCATATTTTTCTTGCCTACTATGATACAACTACTACAATACACGTGTTATGGCATAGATTAGATTACTACACATCTTATCAACTGTCTCTATAGAGTTTCAATTGACTTCCATTCACCATTCCTTCCAAAACTTCTTCATTCAAGGTTTCCAACTATGCAACACCTATCTCTGTTACTTGCTGAATCACATAAGGTCCTAACCAGTGCATTCTAAAATTTTCTGGATGCTTCATATACTTTCTCTCATAGAGTAGTACCAGATCTCCTACTTGAAACTTCTTTTATTGAATGTGTCGATCATGTCAGGCCTTCTCTCTGTCTTTCTCAACCTACTGATGGAATCCTGTGACAAGCCGATCCTCGTCAATCTGCACTAACTATGCCAATCTCTCCTCTATCATGCCAGTGTCTGATAGATGCGTGATTGATGCAATGTGTGGGCTAGGAAGGATAAAATCCATTGGCATTGCTGCTTCTTTCCCATAGAACAACCTGAAAGGTGTCTGTCCTATCAAATTCTTACTTGTAGTCATGTAATCCCATAATATTGCATGAACTATTAAGTCCCAATTGTCTTTCCCTACATTGCAAATATTTTTTAAGGAATTTTCCAAGATATTATTAAAATATTCCATGGTTTTGTTGGCCCGAGGGTGATATGGCATACTTTTTTGGTGATGAATATGAAGCTCCTCAGTCAATGTTCTAATTGTTTTGTTCATAAAGTGTGTACCTTGATCACTGAGTAATATGCGCAGACATCTAAACCTTGTGACTACATTTTTGAACATAAACCGCATAGTAGTCTCTGCAGTACAGTCTATAACTGGGTATGCTTATGCCTTGTCAAATACTCTGTAGTAGTGATGATGTACCTTGCCCCTAATCTTATTGTTTGTCAGTTGATTGGACCCACAAATTCTTTGGCCTATTTCTCAAATGCTTGCAATGTAACTTGTGGATTCAAACTCATTTCATCCCTCCTATATGGATTTCCCACTCTTTGGAATACATCACATGACTAATAGTATTCCTTTTCATCCTTGTAAAGTGTATGACACCAAATACCTGAGAAAAAAATCTTCTGTGTAGTTTCTCTCCCTGCATAATGTTCTCCAACAATTCCATTGTGCACTTCTTCAAGTATCACTGGCCTTTCATGCTCCAACACACAACATCTCAGTATTCCATATGCACCCATCTTGTATAAATTCTCTGAAATCAACTGATAATATTCTACTTTCACTACCAATTGTTTCTTCTGTGCTATAGTCATCTAGGATGGGGACATGCCTATGTTTAGAAACTGCACGATGTCCGGGAAATAATCATCCACCATCCTTACTACAAATAATTGTCCATCTGGGAAGCTGTCATCTAAATTTTCTACATCTTCTTTGGACAATATGCATGATATATGATTTGGTCCTGCATTCATCTTCCCTGGTTTCACTATGACTTAAAATTCATATTCCTAAAATAATAATAGCCACCTACATATCCACCCCCCCAACACTGGCTTGTTGACTAAGTATTTTAATGCAAAATGTTCTATATATGTCTTAAAGTGAGACCCCAATAGAAAATTCCTGAATTTCTATAGTTCATAGAACATCGCCAATCCTTTTGATTCTGTGGTTGTATAGTTCTTCTCTTCTATAGACAAATTCCTTCTTGCAAAAACAATTGGGTGATTAATGTCTCCTTCCCCTGGTTGGGATAGTACTGTGACCAATGCTATGGATGTTGTATCCATGTGTACATGGATATCCTTATTCAAATATGGAAAAATTAAAATCAACACAGTCACCAACTTCTGTTTCAGGGTGTCAAACCCCTTCTAGCAGTCTTCATTCCATTGAAACTTCGCTTCCTTCTTTAGCAACTTTTCCATCGGTGTTGTAATCTACACAAATCCCTTGATAAATTTCCTATAATAACCTATATGACCCAACATCCCCCTCATCTTTATGACTGATGTAGGTGGTTCTAAATCCATAATTACCATGATCTTAGTTGGATCTACTAATAGTCCCTATCTGCACACTACATGTCCCAACAAAATTCAGAACGGTGCGCAAAAAATGAACTTCTTCAAGTTCAACGAAATCTGACACTGCCTACACCAATACAACATTATCCTAAGAAATTCTACATGATCCTTTAGTAGAATTAACACCGTCCAATCATCCAAGTAGAATTCTAGGAACTTATGGATGAACTCCTTGAATGTTGCAACCACTACCTTGGAAAACACCGGAGGGGAATTTTTCAATCCGAAGGGCATAAATATATACTGATAACTTCTCCTTTCTATCACAAAAGTGGACTTGTGTCGATCCTCCTGTGCAATTCTTATCTGATGGTACCTAGAGAATCCATATGTGAAAGAGTAAGTTTCCTAGCCTACTACATTATCCAGTACCTCATCTGCGAAGGGTGTTGGAAATGGGTCATGTAATCTTGCATCATTCAACTTCCTTAGATCTACGTAGATCCTGATTCCTCCCGTATCCTTTTCCTACACCACCATCAGATTGATCCACTTAGATTATTCTATCATTTTGATGATTCCTTCATCCAACATTCTATCTATTTCAACTTTTACCTTCTCCTTGTGTTACAAGGAAAATCTCTCTATGGCTAGGGGTAAACCACAATAGACAAAAATGAATTCTGAAATCAACTCTAATATCTGGTATGCTATATAAAAAAATATGCTAGCAATACAAGATAACAGGCCTACCTCATCCAGACGTTCAATGAAGTCCATCGTTGAGCACTTGACTCAAAGAAATACACCTGCAGCTTGTCCTCAACAACCAAGAAACACACACATATGGTGATAATATATAATGTTAGCACATTCAATAGCATAATCCATCAACATTCATAACAAATATGCACATTCAATAACAATTCAAATATTTTCAAGATATTAATTGGATGAGAAAATATTATTTCTATTAAAATGTAATCAACAGAAGTGAATGAATTACAAACTTTTGTTCCGTCACGGTTTGGAACTGAGAAACTAAGTCCCTTCCAGCTGGGCCTCTACCACTTCAATCCTCCACCAAAGGAATATCATATAAGAGAGACAATGAGGTTCTCAATCATGTAGGGAAGATCTTGGGGGTTGAACAATGTGTTCATACTTAAAAGTACAAAGGGATGCAGACTCAATATGAAGTGAATAATTTCTCCATAGTAACTTTGCTCTCAAAGTTGAATTCTTCTCCTCTTTTCAATAGCTCGGATTTGGCCCATTTGTAGCCTTCAAGTGGAACTGAAGGGTCATGTCAAAACATTTCTAGTATATTGAAGGTCAAGGATCATGGATCTCATGATGTGACATGGAAAGCCGACACCATTTTTTAATTTTGGGTACAAAACCCGATTTACGTGGGCTGTAGTGGTGCAACCTGCGTATACACATGATGTAAAATAGGTAGGGCGTGTATATGTGAAAAAATAATGTTTTTATCTCTGGGATTTGTAAAAAGGGACTTCAAGTCTACAGAGGGAAATGAAAAAATCCCTTCTGTGCAAGTTTTCATAGGGTGAGATAAATATTTCTATAATAGTTGCCCCCTAATGTGTGAGGTCAGAGGAGTATCTGCGATGGTCGAAATACATTATAAGACCCAAAAGTGGATTAATGGGAACCTAGCTGGAAGGACTAGTTTCTCATTACAATCTATACTGACTTTGCACACATGGATGCCAATTTGAATTACAGTATAGATCCATGTGAAAATATACCAATCAACTATCCATGGCCATGAATAGACAATACAAAGGTGGCTACATGCCAAAGGTTGTCATAGTCACGAACAAGGCCTAGTAAAACCAATATCAAAATCAATATGAAGATATTTGTATACAATGGAGTACAATCTGATATCCCATTATCACTGAAGTCACATAGGTACAGGTCCAATGAAAGGTAGCAACAACTCAAGAAATCTGTGACTATAAACTGATGCCTTCAATTTTTCTACACAATCCGCCAAAGGTGCAAGTCTACATTGTGTGAATAAATGAGTTGAGGTCGAACACAATGAGACTTTGTTTGATTACTGGTCATTAAGATATACCGTTAACAAGTGTGAGACAACCTACCAATAATGAAATTAGGTATCAAGGCACAAAGTACATTCTTACAAGTGTGAATAGACGTGTCGGGGTCGAACACTTGAAGAATCCATCGATCATGAGACATTGATGTATTCCCAATTGTCGATGGCGAGAGAACCTGCCACTAATGACTGCAAGCCTCTAGGTACTCATAGGAATCTAGGTCTCGTCTCCAGAATATATGAGTTGAATTCGATGGAAGGAGACCCGATGAAAGGAAAGCATTAAGGCATCTCTCATCATTCAACACGAGGTACACAGAAGGAGCTTGATGATTTGGAGGAAATCATAAGAAGAACATGTTCATGAACCAATGAACTTGTGCATCGTTTGCATGTGCCAGATGCAAGTGGTACACAAAAAAGACCCTCTGAATAACAACCAATAAGGAAAATTGTTGAAAAAGGCGAGGAAACAACCAATAAGGATAATGACATCCAAGACACTGCACAAATCCCAATGTGTGAATATATGTCTTGTCGTCGAACACATGGGAAACCACCTAGTCAATGACCAATGATAAAATACCAACTGCTGGTTTCAAGGTTAGCTACCAATGAGGAAAGCAAGACCAGGGTGCACGATAGGACTACAAACTTCATGTGATTCTGATACACACCGAGGATATGTCCAACATGCAAAGTCAAGAGTTATGAGGAATGGGCGACACAGGTTGAAAGACATCCTTTGAGCAAGAGCATTAGACATATGGAAGACTTTGGCAGCATAGACGCAATGATGAAACTTTGAGATGAAGGAGGCATCAATCAAAATCTCCATAGAGACTGGATGAGTAACCAGTCGGGGGAGTAAAATCTCTGTAATGAGCTCAGCTTTCTATGGTCATGCTAAACCCAAAATTTTGATGACAAGTGGACTCAAAAAAAAGTGTGCTATGTTCAAAGGCAACACAAATGCTACCAATATAAGATACAGAGGAGGAAACGAGTGTCGCAAGTAAGCAAAACTAGATCCAATAGTGGAACATACCTATGCTCAATGCAAGGACGTGCATGTGGGAGATGGACACTCAAGGGAATGTTTCCTCCTGGATATAGAGTGTCAATATGCAAAGGATATAAACAAGGATCTACTTGGTTGTTGATGCAAATTGCTGAGGTGAGAGGCTTATAATGCAAAAGCGAGAACTGACAATAGGCTCAATACTGCAAGCAAGAGCATGAGATGCAATTACAACTTAACGCCAAAAAATGTCCTTTTTCATAGTCTTAGTCTACTTGGTTTGAAAAAGGTATAAACTTTCACCAAATAGACGTTCTTTCAAATCCAATTTATGAGTGTGAAAGAGACAAGTTCACTCGACAATCTTTTTTCTTTTTGAAACGAGTAAAAAAAGAGCTTAAATCAAAATCGTTTGGGAGTCCTTTAGGTATAAGTCAGCATGTTTATGAGTAAGAAATGAGGTTGAACATAAAGTCATGTATTTTCTATAAGGGACTCCCGGTCCTATGGAAAAAAATATGTGTATGGGTACCGAATGAAGCAAAGGATCTAACTAGGGTACCCATGTTTGGTAAGTGTCTTCCATTCGATAATGACACTTCTAGTTGCATATAGAAGGTTTTGTGTCACTATAAAATGGGTTCGTACCTGAGGCATATGAGCGACAGTTATAGGATGATGCAAGTGTGAATGATGGATTGAATACCTATCATATATGCTAGGTATCGAAAATACCTGTCCAAAGTTATGAATGAGCGACATGGCATTGAAAACCATAAGAATCCCTGGATAAAACTACAAAAACCAACTCCATCCACTTTCATATTAGTCCATTAGGTCAAAATATTGTATGAAACTATGAAAAGTGGGTAAAATTTTTCTATAAATAGTAAAAAACAATTTTACTATACCATTTGTATTTTTTACGCAAATAGTGGATTTTGGACCAAATTGCCTCTGAACCTCAACTGGTGATTGCGGGAGCTACAAGCTACGGAATCGATGACCGTCTAGACCAAGTGATTCTTCTTGATATCCTCTTTCTTTTAACTGGATTAAATTTTGTAATTAGGTTTCGTTTTTTAAGTTATTTAGGGCGCAATTTGAAAACTTAGGTGTATGCGAGCTACAGTTTATCGGTTTGCGTATACGCTTAGTTATACATGTTTGTTTGAAAAACAACCAGTGTATAAGAAACCCTATACATGACTATGTACACTACAACTTGCATATATGTCNTTCTTTTAACTGGATTAAATTTTGTAATTAGGTTGCGTTTTTTAAGTTATTTAGGGCGCAATTTGAAAACTTAGGTGTATGCGAGCTACAGTTTATCGGTTTGCGTATACGCTTAGTTATACATGTTTGTTTGAAAAACAACCAGTGTATAAGAAACCCTATACATGACTATGTACACTACAACTTGCATATATGTCTTTGGAAAAAAAAATTTAGAGGTTGCTAACTCAAAAAAGGGTTTGACACTGGAAGGATGGTGCTAGAGTGGAGAGAAAGAGAGCATGAGGAGGTGGATGCTACAGTGGAGAGAGATCCAGGGGCACAAATGGCCTTAAAACTATGTGGGCTATACAATTTTTGGGTGCTCAAAGGTATGAGGCCCAAGTGAGACTGCTACAGTTTCTCATGGACTATTGGGATCCGGATAGTGAGAGATCCAACCTTGATGGACAACCATTAAGGTTTGAAGTCGAGGACATCTATTTCTTGATGGGATTATCACATCGGCATGAGGTGGTCAACCTCAAATCTCGGGGAGCTGGGAGTGGCATGAAAATAGAGGAATACATAGCCTCTCATTGCATTGCAGGGACCGAGAAGGTAGGGATCCAACTCCCCATTAGAGCGATAAACAATCTAAGTCTCAAGATTGTTGTCCTCATTTTGACATGGATCACAAGATCGACCTCTTTGCACCAGGCATAGAGGCCACTTATGTTCTAATCAATGAAGTGCTTGAGACCCATGATGTATGACTGATGCACCTCACTGTTGGCCAACATGAAGAGACAACTCACAAAATGCAAATAGGGTATTAAGAGAAACTTCGGGTTTGCTTCTATTTTTTGTAGTTTTTTCTTAGAGAGGATTTAAGGCTTGGGACCTAGAGTTGAGATTATTCTGTGTGAACCTCACGATCCAACCATGGCATGATGGACCAAGGTGATGAGGTGACAGGGGGGTGGTAGGGTGCCAACACCCTACAACGATGAATTATTATTCTGGTGGAGACGAAAGGTGATAGCTCTAGATGAATACCCTTACACAAGAATTGACTTTAGAGGAGATCCTGACATGCCATTACCACCAGGGTCTGCCTACAGAGACATAGGTATGTCAATTTTTTTTAAATATTTCATTTTTTTGTATTTTTGTATACGATTTTTTATTTATTTTTGGATGATGTTAAGTACTAATTAAACATGTATGTGACATAGACATAGGTCCACGATGGTCAGACGAACTTCCACGACATCTTCGGAGGCATCGAGGAGACGAGGTAGTGGGAGGGGACACAAAGAAATTCCTTCAAAACATCCAAGGAAACCTGTCTCGTTTGACGCAAAGGATTCCTATGGTTTAGGTGGAGGATTTGTCAGAGGCTATGCAGTGATAGGTGGTGGGTGTGCCCCATGATTGGGTACGACTCTTTCAGCGTCTCGCAAACGTCGTAGTCTGCCATCATGACACTCATCTGGCACCATAGGCATAGATGTCATGACTATTGTATGATCGAATGTATATGTATATTGAGGGTGTTAGCCCCAATTTTGTACCATAAACATCATATTTTTTGAAATATATATAAAAACATGGTTCTTCAGCTTAACTTATGTTACAATGTGTACATTGATGAAAATGTATTATTTGCTTTAGTTATGTGATAAATTCCAATCTAAAACAAAATTAGCATATGCATCGGATATGTAATTAGAACTTCTAGATATGTGATGATAAGTAATGAAATCAAACCGTCACTCCAAAATTTGTACCCGTAGGAACCATCGGAGTAGAGTAGGTTCACGCACACGATAAATGCCTTTCAACTGACATACTACTAACTGGGAGTCCAGGCGAACCTCTAAAGAGTGAATACCATGTGAAATGGCATCGTACAAAAGTTATATAAGGACGCTATATTCGGCCACATTATTCATGGACGGCCCTAGGAATACGCCACCTGAAGACACCAGTAGACCCTCGGGTGAGTAAACAACCTGAGAGGTGGAATCCAAGTTTCGTGTATGATGACTGGACCCGTCTGCGAATCCTAAGTAGATCAAAGACTCCGTTGACATATTCCAACCAAAGGAAAACTCAATAAGCAAGTTGAAGATAAAGATAAAGGGAAAATATATATACACTAAATTACATTAGTATCCAAAGAGTTACACCCAAGCTTGGGGCTCAGGCGTAATATCTTTTCAAATAGAGCCCATTCCTGGGATCAGCCAACATGTTCCCTTCATAATCTTCTAATTCATAGGCTCCTTTTTCTAAGACACATCGCACGATATAGGGACCGTACCACATGGGTTTGAACTTTCCTTCCCCCAATGGTTCTTTGTCTTGATCATATATGAGAACCAATTCACCCTCAGCATACAACTGAGGACAAAAAAACTTATCATATTAGACCTTGGCAAGTCTTTTATTCAATTCTATAGCCATAGAGGTGTCTCGACGCTGCTCATATAGACTCTCTAGGTGCACGAGGCATTATTC
>JASDQU010186875.1:2715-17289 GCA_032191745.1 Picea mariana | reverse complement strand
TTTTTGGGTACAAGTAGTGCATACAATAGTTCACATTCAGAATAGAGGGTTGCTAAGAAATAACAGTGATAAGACTCTATACAAGTTATGGAAATGAAGACTAGCAAATGTGAAGAACTTCAGAGTTTTTGGAAGAAAATGCTACATCAAAAGAGAATATGGCATAATTAGAAATTTTGATTCTTGATTCAATAAAGGAATATTAGTTGGGTACTCAAGAAAAAGGAAATCATACAAATGTTTCAATCTAAGAATCAACAGAATAGTAGAAAGCATCAATGTGAGGAATGATGACACACATGGATGGAAGATAAAATAAAGTAGCAAAGATTCAGTGGAATAGGATCATGAAGAATATTTGAAAGAATCAAGGAAAGAACAATAGGATATTCAAGTAACTCCAAATACACCCAACATACGAGTACATAAAAATCATCCATCAGAATATATTATTGGAAATAATGATGCAGGATTTGAAATGAGGAGAAGAATCTTCTCACTAGAAGAGAAACATCTAGCACTACTATCTACTATTGAGCTGAGCAGTTTTGAAGAAGCCTACAAGGATGAATTCTAGATCAAAGCTATGGATGAAGAGTTAGACCAGATATGAAAGAATGACATTTGGGAACTTATTCCAAGGCCAAATAAATGATGGAATATCCATCAATACTGAGAGGGGGGGGGTGAATCAATATTTACTACTTTTTCTTATTAATTTCATCAATATTAAGCACAGACATTAATTATTCAACTAAGAAATATATGATGAAAAACAAACCCTTATGAGGATAGGATTTTATCATGGAACCCAACAGGGAAAACCACCAACTCTTTTCTTATTAATAAATTGTTCTTTTAGAAAATTGTTTTCAATATAAAACTTGATGGAGAGATTGTCCCTAAGTTTCTTCAGCTACGACTGAGGGGATTCTTCCACACCCAATTTACCAGCTATAATTAGAAGGAGGCTATGACCCCATAGTTTATCAACTACCACTGAAAGGATGCTTTGACACCCTATTTACCAACCACAACTGGAAGGAGGCTATGACCCCCTAGTTTATCTACTACCACTGAAAGGGTGCTTCGACACCCTATTTACCAACTACAACTGGAAGGTGGATACAAACCCCTAGTTTATCATCTACCATTGAAAGGATGCTTTGACACCCTATTTACCAGCTACAAATGGAAGGAGGCTACGACCCCCTATTTAGTCAACTACAAATAACAAGTAAGCACCTAATCCCCTGCAGGCTCCAACCTACCCTTGCACCACCCAACCACCCTTAATTTCACAATATAATTCAATATTTCTTGCTCTTCATTGAATTTGATTCATGCATCCATTAACACAAGTCCTATAAGATTTGACCTTTTTTGAACTTCGACTTGTTTTCCCTTTCTCAACCCTTCCTCCCTTTATGCAAGTTATAACAATTATAACACTTTTAATGTACTATGGTCAAGGTGTTTATAAACACCCAAGGATACTATGTTTGATTGCATAACTACTTCTCTGTCTTTTTCTGTTCTTGACATTTAATAAGACATTGACAGGCCCATTAGAACCAACAATTCTTCTTCTTGAACTATGCTTCCGTTTTGATCTTCTTATTTAAACTACATAGACACTTTTTTCTCACCACTCTTTCTCGTTTATATAATATTCAAACTGGTATGAGCTATAATGCATTGCGTCCTTTCGTTTGGACCATCACACCTCTTCATTTAACTTAACCATAATCTCTGAAAATACTTAAGAAATCGATTTATGATGAGGCACTTCCTTCAAACCATTTTCATATGAATGACAATGCAAAACCACAGGCTTATCAACTTAAGTGATTTATTATCTTTTACCTTTATTTCTCTTATTCCATATGACCATAGGCAGTGACTAGGTGCTAGGCCAAGTGAGTGCTTGATCGCTTATTGAAATCAAGGGTCACATTTTAATATCCCGATGAGATGGATGATTCTCATTTACTTCAGGAATTTCGGACTTCGTCCTTCGTGACTTCCAACCTATTTACAAATCTCTTGAATAAAAACATGTATCTATAATATTCAACGGTTGAGGTTTCTCTTGAAGCATTCTTCATATTGAATGAATCATGTCCACTTTGGGACTTTGGACTTCGAGACTTCCAACCTCTTTACAAATCTCCCAAATAACAAATGCATGTCAATAATCATAAATGGTTGAGATTCCTCCCAAAGTGTTCTTCATATCGGGTGAATCATTTCCACTTCGGGACTTCAATATTTGGGACTTAGGGAATTTTCTCGTGGTGAAACTCCCAAAGTAAAAACTCATGGAGTGACATAACTTGTTGACATCACTTATTGACGTGGCACTTCTTGAGTGGATTCCACGTGTCACCCGGATTCTTGGATTACATATGTTGAAAGTACCTATGGGACCTTGACACTTTTCATCAGATGATTATGCCACATGTCCTTGCAGACATGGTCTGCTAACGTAATCTCCCAATGTGGCACATATTCTTCTCCTGGATCTAACGACTATCCTAACTCCCGAAATATATCTCAGATTGATGACTGAGAGTGACTTCAGAACTTCAGCCTTCGTGACTTCGGGTAATTTGATTTCTCCACTTCCCAATTCTCCCGAAGTGATATTCCCTGAAGTGTAAGCCTCGAGTACCGTAACTTCATCCAATGATCATTTTTTAACCCGATAAGTCTTATCACGATCCAACGGCTGTCGAGAATTCAATTATTCGAGATTTCGGGCCTTTGGCCTTACTTATCCTGTCCTTCTACTTTCCTCAATCTAATGGTCAGGATATATTCCAAAGTGTTTTCCTCAGATCAAACGACTTACATTTATTTCAAGACATTTGTGGCTTACTCTGTCCTTCCACTAAACATGATCTGATGTTTATGATATCTCCCGAAGTGTTCTTCATATCGAACGATTCATATTTGCTTCGGTACTTCGGCCTTCAGGTGATATTACTTGTTCTCAACCCTTTTCTCCCAAATGTGTGAGGTCAGAGGAGTATCTGTTATGGCTGAAATACATTATAATACCTAGAAGTGGAGTAAGAAGACTCAACTGAACGAACTAGTTTCTCATGAGAATATTACAATCTGTACTGACTTTTCATACATGGCTGCCAATTTGAATTAAACTCCAGATCCATGTGAAAATACACCAAACATATGTTCATGGCCATGAATAGGAAACACAAAGGTGGCTACGTGCCAAAGGTTGTCATAGTCACGAACAAGGCCCAGTAAAACCCCTCTCAAAATCAATCTGAAGATATTTGTATACAATGGAGTACAATCTGATCTCCCATGATCACTGAAGTCACATAGGTATTGATTTAATGAGAGATAGAAACAGCTTAGGAAATCTTCGACTATGAACTGATGTCTTCAAGTCTTCTACACGTTCCGCCAAAGGTGAAATTCTACATCGTGTGAATAAAGGGGTTGATTTTGAACACAATGAGACTTCGTTTGGTTACCAGTCATTAAGGTATACTGTTAACAAATGCGAGACAACCTACCGAAGATGAAAGTAGGTATCAAGGAAACGAGTACATTCTTACAAGTGTGAATAGAGGTTTTTGGGTAGAATACTTGAAGAGTCCATCGATCAAAAGGCATTGATGTATTCCCAACTGTCAATAGCAGGAGAAACTGCCACTAATGACTACAATTCTCTAGGTACTCATAGGACTCTAGGTATCATTTCCAGAATAGATGGGATGAAGTCCATGGAAGGATACCCACTAAAAGGAGAGAATTAAGGAATCTCTCATCATTCAACATGAGGTACAAAGTAGGATCTTGATGAATTGGAGGAAATCAGATGAAGAACATGTTCACAAACTGTTATCACTCCAGGAAACTCTCCTAGGTTGTAAGTCAGAGATGCCTGGTAACTTAATCTTTTTGGAAACTATTTTCTCAATAATAGGTATGGGTTTGGATCAAGATGAATATCTTAATCTTTGGATTGTATCTTCAAGACAATCTAACTATATTCATGCAATACAAGGCCTTCAAGAGCTATTTATTAGATAGGTTTGTATAATAGATGGATAAGAAAACCAATCGGTTAACCAAAACATACATAAACCATATATATGATGGGTCAACAAACTAGCCAAAGATGCTTATGATTCTTTCTTAATAGTCAAAAGTAAGATGACAGTTACCATAGGACCATTAAACAGAGAAAAAAGAATGAATTCAACTCATATGCATAGACAAAGATGAAGGAGGATCTGACAATAACAAATGAAAGAAGCTTGCAGGCTTGATATATTAAAGAAAATGTCTTTCATACAAAAACAGTAGAATATAGAAATCAAAATCAAACCCCCTTGGTGCTTCAAATGTCTTTGGATTTATAGACTTACAAGATGAAATCTAGATCCTTGAAAGATGGATCAGATTTGCTAAAAATAGTCAAACCAAACAAGTGTAGGATGAGATCCTATAAAAATGGATCTAGAATTCTAAAAATGGAAAGTCAAAACAAAATATCCTATCTTAGGTGTCAAACTCTATCTTGATAGCCTTTATATCCTCCAAACTCTTTGACAGATGTAGAAAGCCTTCCAAGGCTAATGAATCCTCATAGGAAATTCGAATTTGACACCTTTGGCAAGAAGACAGTTGTTTTGCTCATCAACTAGGTCACCATTTTCACTTTTCCAACTTCTTAAACATTAAATACATCAAGATAAAACCTTAAATCTGATGTATTTAATTATTATGCATCTTTAGAAACAAACCTCGAAAGATTTGGTTGAGAAAAAGTCAAATCTAGGAAAAAATATGACCTCTCTACCATGTATAGGTTTCGGTAGTTAAGAGGGCCTGTTAACTACCAAAAAGCCCTGCTTTCGTTAGTTAAGAGAGGCAAAATTTGGGCCTGTTATCTACCGAATCCTGTAACTTTCTGAAAATGTTCAGAATTGCAAAACTGAAGTACCTTTCTTCTTCTGCTATCTATAGATGTCCTCTGGACTGTTGCAAAATATTTTTGCTTTATATAGATCTCTTGCTTTGAAGTTTTGGAAATTAGCTGAAATATTGATTAGGTCACCAAAAGTCCTTAATGTCGTCTGACTGCTGGAAAAAGTCTGCTACCCAAGTCTATATATATGCTGTTATTCTTTAGGAAAAAATAGAGTATAAGTAAGGTATGAGTGACCAAGCTCCTTTAAGTACTTTGTCTACATGTTGGCTATATAATTAGCTATAGCTAGTGTTCTGATAACTATCTTCATCAACCTATGACATTCCACAATTCTAAATAAGGATCATTGGAGGTCTTTCCATACTTTGCACTTTTCCTCTATATTCTATATGAGTAATACATAACTCCTTCCTGTATAGTTACCTTGATAAATGACTGACATCAAAGATACACCTGTGCATATTTAGATATTTGCAAATAGTTGAATACTTCCTCTATCTGCTCGACGTATATGGCTTTGACATATTGACATGTGACTAATCAAAACAATTAGGCAAGCAATCACCTCATAGATTTATGTGTATGCCATGGTTTCAAGTTGAAATAAAAAATGGAGGTTTGCAAGTACTACAAAGTATAAAACTCTAATCAAATGTAATGATACCATCTTTCAAACACTTACAAATCCAGTTTTGCATGCATTTATCAAACCTTTGCATTTACAAAATTTGCCAACCGACACCTGATCTTGTGGGGAACTTTTCACTGCCTTCCCGAGCTCTAAATTCAGATCTTAAAGAACCATTGGAAATATTAGGATGTGTAGTTGTCAATCTACTATTTGAGGGTGCGAAAATGACTTTCCATGGCTGAGAAAAATGATTTTTCCCAAGGCAATTGTTTTTTGGAAAACCTGCACTTTCGGTGGTTAACTAGCCTCTGAATTTAACCTATTAACTACCGAAAGCTTTTCTTTTTTTGGTGGTTAATGAGCGCTTTTTAGGCCCTCCTAAACCACCAAAACTTGATATTCTCTCTTTTTCTTGAGAAGACCAAATCCAATGCTTGTTCCAAGTTTATTTTTATAAAGTAGACCATCTAACACACCTAAAAAAATTTAGAAACAAATTTTTGGACCTCTTCCTATCACCTAAAATTTGACAAAATGACAGTGCTATTTTAGGAGATAACATCTGGCTCCTACTCGGGGATGGAATCCTCCCAGTGAGGTTCCAAGAACAAGTAGTTCCAGTCGCCTTATTTGTTGGGCTATGAAGTCATGTGGCCTGTGCAATCGTTCCTCTGCAAACTTGTAGCATGCCTGTAGCCTGCTTTGCAATCATCCACAATTTTGTATTTGTGTCAATTCCATTGGGCTATGGAGTCATTAATAGACTCAATAGATCTTTGCAATCTGCCCACAAATGTTCAACTGTAAACCTGCTAGCAATGCCTTGCATCCATTGGGCTATGGAGTGTCAAAAGTTGATTTCAAAACCTAATCCAACTCCTGTAACTTATTCAAACTCTAACAAAGTACTGAACACAAGTTCCTGCTGCAAAATACCATAATGAAAAGGATCTCATGCTCGATGGCAAGCTTATTCTCTCTCTACTTGTACTCTAACCATTGTACTGATGCTTAATCAAGTAAACTCATGCTTCCAATGAAGCCATGTTAGACAATGATTCACTGAACCTATTCTTGATCTTGACCCCAAAAATAAAAGAATGTACATCGAACATGAAAGTGGTTTGAAGAGATGATAAAGCTGACTTTCACCTGACAGAAATATTTTAACAGATATGTTTCTCATAATCTCAAGATAATCAACAACAGGATCATAAAAACCACAAAGAAATACCTCTTCTTGCTGTTGTCCCAACTAGATGTAATGTTGCTCTTCTTTTCCTTCACAAAAATCAATGCTCAATGTAGACTGCTTGATCTTTGTTAGAGGAAAATACTAACTCAATTTCTGATCTGAACCTTTCTGCTCCTCTTCACCATCACTCTCTTTGTATCTGCTGCAAACTATCAGTTCCTGCAAATCTTGAAACTATAGGCTGCCCTCATTAACTTCTATAGATCTGAAAATGTCACTCACTGATTTTTCAATTTCACCTAATGATATAAACATTTACTCTTTGACATCAATATACTCAAAAGAAACATGTTGATCTTCTACAAAAACAGACACATCTGATATGATACCAGATGTGTCTATGTTATAATTATCATTCAACACCTCTGAATCTTCATGACAACCATCTTTAATGGATGCATTCAATACAAAGTCAAAAGCCTCATCATGGTTATCAAAATGTGGATCAACAATTTCCTGATCATAATGAAGAGTATCCTCTACTGCAACAAAGTCTTCACGAATGTTGGGATCTTTATACAGTAAATTGAACTCATGACAACATTCAAGAAATAGAAATTCATATGAAAATATTCCTTTACAAAACACATGAAAAGTAGCATGAAAATCTGCCAAAGAGTTGATACTAGCATAAGGCAGAGACTGGTACCAATCATGAGAAATTCCCTCTAATGAGAAACAGAAGAGCAGGATCTGAACATCCTCATGCACAACTTGCAACTGATGCATGTAATCATGAAAGTCCAACAAATGTTCAGCTGACACTTCCCATTCTTCCCCTTGAAATCTAGGAAGACTATTTTCCCATTTATCTCTACTAGGCACTGGATTAGGGTAACCAGAAATACTTGAGAAATTGCAGAACGCATACCTCTTTGCTAAGATCTAGTTCATTTATATATCAGTGGAGTCACCAACAGATCCATCCTTCATCGAGTCGCCACTGAATTTGTCCTTCATGGAGTCGCCAGATAGATGATTACAACCAATGTATTGTCTATTCCTTGTCTATCATCAAGGAATAGATCTAATGTCGTCTCCCAGGGAAGCTGAGCTTCAATCTCCTCTCCCTGGCAACGATGCTAATTTGTTATCACTCCAGGAAACTCTCCTAGGATGTAAGTTAGAGATGCCTAGTAACTTAATCTTTTTGGAAACTATTTTCTCAATAATAGGTGTGATTTTGGATCAAGATGAATATCTTAATCTCTAGATTGTATCTTCAATACAGTCTAACTATATTCATGCAATACAAGTCCTTCAAGAGCTATTTATCAGATAGGTTTGTATAACAGATGGCTAAGAAAACCAATCCGTTAACCAAAACATACATAAACCATATATATGATGGGTCAAAAAACTAGCCAAATATGCTTATGATTCTTGCTTAAAAGTCAAAATTAAGATGACAGTTACCATAGGACCATTAAATAGAGACAAAAGAACGAATTCAACTCATATGCATAGACAAAGATGAAGGAGGATCTGACAATAACAAATGAAAGAAGCTTGCAGGCTTGATATATTCAAGAAAATGTATTTCATACAAAAACAACAGAATATAGAACTCAAAATCGAACCCCCTTGGTGCTTCAAATGTCTTTGGCTTTATAGACTTACAAGATGAAATATAGATCCTTGAAAGATGGATTAGATTTGCTAAAAATAGTCAAAACAAACAAGTGTAGGATGAGATCCTATAAAAATGGATCTAGAATTCTAAAAATGGAAAGTAAAAACAAAATATCCTATTGTAGGTGTCAAACTCTATCTTGATAGCCTTTATATCCTCCAAACTCTTTGATAGATGTAGAAATCCTTCCAAGGCTGATGAATCCTCATAGGAAATTCGAATTCGCCACCTTTGGCAGAAAGACAGTTTTTTTGCTCATCAACTAGGTCACCATTTTCACTTTTCCACCTTCTTAAACATTAAATATATCAAGATAAAACCTTAAATCTGATGTATTTAATTATTATGCATCTTTAGAAACCAACCTCGAAAGATTTGGTTGAGAAAAAGTCAAATCTGGGCAAAAATATGACCTCGCTTCCATGTGTAGGTTTTGGTAGTTAAGAGGGCTTGTTAACTACTGAAAAGACCTACTTTCGGTAGTTAAGAGAGGAAAAATTTGGGCCTATTAACTACAGAATCCTGTAACTTTCTGAAAATGTTCAAAATTGCAAAACTAAACTACCTGGCTTCTTCTTCTATCTGTAGATGTCCTCTAGACTGTTGCAAAATATATTTTCTTTATCTAGATCTCTTGCATTGAAGTTTTGCAAATTAGCTGAAATACTGATGAGGTCACCGGAAGTCCTTAATGTCGACTAAATACTGGAAAGAGTCTGCTACCCAAGTCTATATATATTCTTTTATTCTTTAGGAAAAAACAAAGTATAAGTAAGGTATGAGTGACCAAGCTCCTTTGAGTACTTTGTCTACATGTTGGCTGTATAATTAGCTATAGCTAGTGTTCCGATAACTATCTTCATCAACCTGTGACATTCCAGAATTCTGAATAAGGATGATTGGAGGTCTTTCCATACTTTTCACTTTTCCTATGTATTCTGTATGAGGAATACATAACTCCTTCCTATATAGTTACCTTGATAAATGACTGCCATCAAAGATACACCTGTGCATCTGTCAATATTTGCAAACAATTGAATACTTCATCTATCTGCTCGGCGTGTATGGCTTTGACATATTGACACGTGACTAATCAAAACAATTAGGCAAGCAATCACCTCATAGATTTCTATGTATGCCATGGTTTCAAGTTGAAATAACAAATGGAGGTTTGCAAGTACTACAAAGTATAAAACTCTGATCAAATGTAATGATACCATCTTTCAAACACTTACAAATCCAGTTGTGCATGCATTTATCAAACCTCTGCATTTACAAAATTTGCCAACCAACACCTGATCTTGAGGGGAACTTTTGACTATCTTCCCAAGCTCTAAATTCAGATCTGAAAGCACCATTGGAGATATTAGGATGTGTAGTTGTCAATCGACTATTTGAGGGTGCAAAAGGGACTTTCCATGATTGAGAAAAATGATTTTTCCCAAGGCAGTTTTTTCCTAGAAAACCTGCACTTTCGGTGGTTAACTAGCCTCCGAATTTAGCCTTTTAACGACCAAAAGCTCTTTTTTCGGTGGTTAATGAGCGCTTTTCAGGCCCGCGTAAACCACCGAAACCTGAGATTCTCACTTTTTATTGAGAAGACCAAATCCAATGCTTGTTCCAAGTTTATTTTTAGAAAGTAGACCATATAACACACCTAAAATAATTTAGAAACAAATTTTTGGACCTCTTCCTATCACCTAAAATTTGACAAAATGACAGTTCTATTTTAGGAGATAACACAAATTAATGACACTGTGTGTCTTTCACGTGTACCAGATGCAAGCGGTACACGAAAAGACCCTTTGAATAACATCCAATAAGGAAAATTGTTGACAAAGGAGAGGAAACCACCAATAATGCTAATGGAATCCAAGACACTGCATGAATCTTGATGTGTGAATAGATTTCTTGCCGTTGAACATACGGGAAACCACCTAGTCAACAACCAGTGGTGAAATGTCGACAACTAGGTTCTAGGTTACCTACCAATGATCCAATTAGGACCAGGGTGCATGATAGGACTACAATTTCATGTAATTATGAGACGTATTGAGGGTATGACCAACATGAAAAGTCAAGAGTTCTTAGGAATGGATGACACAGGTTGATAGACATCCTTTGAACAAGAGCATGAACATATGGAAGACTCTGGAGGCGTAGAATCGATGATGAAAATTTGAGATGTAGGAGGCATCAATCAAACTCTCCATAGGGATTGGAAGATTAACCAGTTGGGGGAGAAAACTCTGCGTAAAAAGATCGGATTCCTAAGGTCATGCTAAAACCAAAATTTTGATGACAAGTGGACTCTAAAAATTTGTGCTCTATTCAAGGGTGACATGATTGCTGCTAATATAATATAATATTCTTTCCTTGCCCATGTTTGTTTGTTTTTTCATAGTCAAATGAATGTTATGGTATAGAGGATGAAACAAGTGTCATGAATAAGAAACTAGTTCCAACAGTGGAACATAAATATGCTCAATGCAAGGAGGTGCATGCGGGAGATGGACACTCAGGGGAATGTTTCCTCTTGGGTATACGGTGTCAAGTTGAAAATGATATAAACAAGGATCTTCTTGGCTGGTGATGCAAATTGTTGAGGTGATAGGATTATAATGCAAAAGCGAGAACTGACAATAGGCTCAATACTTCAAGCAAGAGAAGGAGATGCAATTACAACTTAACACCAAAAAATGTCTTTTTTCATATTCTTAGTATACTTGGTTTGAAAAAGGGGTAAGTTGCACCAAATAGACATCCTTTCAAATCCAATTTATGAGTGTGAAAGAGACAAGTTCACTCGACAATCTTTTCTCTTTTTGACAGAGAAGGAAAAGAGCTTAAATCAGACTCGTTGGGAGTCCTCTAGGTATAGACCAACATGTTTATGAGTAATAAATGAGGTTCAAACATAAAGTCATTTATTAGCTATAAGGGACTCCCGATCCTATGGACAAAAATCTCTGCATGAGTATCGAATGAAGCAGGGGATCTAACTAGCGTAGTGGTATGTCTCTACCATTCGATAATGACACTTCTAGTTGTGGATAGATGGTGTCTTTCACTATTAAATGGGTTTGTACCTAAGGCATATGATTTGTAGTCATAGGACGATTCAAGTCTACATGATGGATTGGGTACCTATCCTATATTCTCGGTGACGAAAATATATGTCCAAAGTTATGAATGGGCAACATGGTGTTTAAAAAAATGCAATAATCCCTGAATAAAACAACCAAAACCAACTCCATCCATTGTTGTATTCGTCCATTAGGCCAAAATATTGTACAAAACTATGTAAAGTGGGTAATTGTTTTCTATAAATAGTAAAAAAAAATAATTTTTCTATACCATTTGTATTTTTTACCCAAATAGTGCATTTTGGACCAAATTGCCTCCAAATTTAAACTATTAATTGTGGGAGCTATGAGCCACAAAATTGACAACATTCTGGACCAAGTAATTCATCTTTCTCCTCTATTTATTTCTAGTGGATTAAAATTTGCAATTAGGCCTCCTTTTTTGAGTTTTTTAGAGTGCAACTTAGAAGCTAAGTTGTACGTGGCCTGCAGATCATCGAGCCGCATATACACATACTTATACATGACTATTTTCAAAATAGCCAGCGTATAAGAAACCCTATATGCAACTGTGTACATTGTATCTCACATACATATGTGTGGATAAGGTTTTTTAAGTGTTTCTAACTCAAAAAATGGTTTGAATCTTATAGGATGGTGCTAGAGTGAAGAGAAAGAGAGCCCAAAGAGGTGGATGTTGTAGTGAAGAGAGTTCCAGGGGCCCATATGGCCTTAAAAATATGTGGGTATAAAAGTTTTGGGCTCTCAAAGTTATAAGGGCTCAAGTGAGATAGCTTCAACTGCTTGTGAACTACTCAGATCCGGATACTGAGACCTTCAACCTTATTGGACAACCATTAAGGATTGAAGTTGAGGACATCTACTTCTTGACAGGATTGTCACTTTGAGGTGAGGTGGTCAAACTAAAATCCCAGGGAGCTGGGAGTGGCATGAATATAGAATATTACATAGCCACTCATTGCATTGCAGGGAACGAGAAGGTAGGGAGCCAACTCCCAATCAGAGAGATCAACAATATGATTCTCGCGATTGTTGTCCTAGTGTTGGCAAGGATCACAGGGTCGACCTCTTTGCACCAGACATTGAGGCCACTTATGTTATATTCAGTGGAGTGCTTGTGACCCACAGTTTATGACTGGTGCACCTCACTATTGGCCAACATGAATAGCTAGCTGACAGACTCCAAACTAGGTAGAAAGAGGAACTTCGGGTTCATTTCTATCCTTTGTAGTATTTTTCTCGATCGGGTTCTAGGCTTGGGCCCTAGAGTTGATATTGTTCCATGTGGACCTTGGGATCCAGACATGTCACAGTGGACAGAGGTTATGAGGAGACAGGGGGTTTGTAGGGTGCCAACACCCTACAATAATGACTTCTTCTTCTAGTGGAGTCGGAAGATGATAGCTCTAGAGGACTACCGTTATGCAGGGATTGACTTCAAAGGAGATCTGGACATGTTGTTAATACCAAAATATTGCCTACAAAGACATAGGTATGTCAAAGTTTTTTGAGTATTTCATTCTTTTTTATTTTTGTATAAGAAAGAAAAAATACTTTTGGATGATGTCAGGTACTAAATAAAGATGTATTTGACGCAGATGTAGGTCCATGACGATCGGGCAAACTTCTAGGACAGCAATGGAGGCACTGAGGGGATGAGGCAGTGGGAGGGGATGCTGATAGAGTGCTACAAAATTTGTAGGGAAACCTGTCTCGTATGACGCAGAGGATTCCCATGGTTCAGTTGGAGGATTTGTCGGAGGCGATGTAGCGATAGGTGATAGGTGTGTCCCGTGCTTGGGTAAGACTCTTGTAGCATCTCACAAACACCATAATATGCTATCATAACACACATTCTTCGCCACAGGCATATATGTAGTGACTCTTGTATGATCGACCATATATGCATATTGAGGGTGTCAGCCCCAATTTTGTACTATAAAATCATATGTTTTGAGATAAAATATATATAAAAACATTGATCTTTGGCTTTACTTATGTTACAATGTGTACATTGATGAAATTGTTTTCTTTTCTTTAGCTATGTGACAAATGGCAATCTAAAAAAAAATTAGCATATGCATCAGATGCATAATTAGAACTTATAGGTAGGTGATGATAAGTAATCAAATCAAAATGTTTCTCTAAAATTTGTACCTGTAAGAATCGTCGCAGTAGATTAGGGTCTCGCACATGGTAAATGTCATTCAACTAACATACTACTAACTGGGAGTCCAGGTGATCTTCTAACGAGTGAATACCATGTGAAATGGCATCGCATAAAATTTATATATTGACGCTATACTCGGCCACATTATTCATGGATGTCCCTAGGAAAACACCGATTGAAGATACCAGTAGACCCTCGTGTGAGTAAACAATCCAAGTGGTGGAAATCAAGTTCTGTGTATGATGACTGGCCCCATATGCGAATCATAAGTAGACTGACAACTCCATCGACATGTTCCAACAAAGGGAAAACTTGATAAGCAAGCTGAAGATAAAAAAACAAATGGAAAAGATATATACACTAAAATACGTTAGTATAAAAAGAGTTATGCCCAAGATTTGGGCTCAAGCATAATATCTTTTCAAATAGATCCCATTCCCAGGCTCATCCAACATGCTCCCTTCGTAATATTCTAATTCGTAGGCTCCTTTTTCTAAGACATGTTGCATGATATAGGGACCGTGCCACACGGGTTTGAACTTGATTGCTGCCGGTGGTTCTTTGGCTTGATCATATAGAAGGACTAAATCACCCTCAGCATAGTTTCAAGGATAGGAAAACTTATCATGTTGGACCTTGAAACATCTTTTATTCACTTTGATAGAGATGGAGGCATCTCAACGCTGCTCATCTAGAATCTCCAGGTGTACAATGCGTTGTTCAATATCTAAAGTGTCAGGTGGGAGCACAACTACAAATCTAATATAAGGGATATTGTATTCAATAGGTAAGATCAAATCCACACC
>JASDQU010186872.1:0-19725 GCA_032191745.1 Picea mariana | reverse complement strand
CTAGCTATGGTGTTTCCAATGGCAGAGGTGCAGTGGAATTTTCTTGGCTAGACTGTAGTTCAAATTGCATCCCTTGAAGTTCAACCTTAATTCGATTGTATATATCCTCCTACTGAGCTTCTTGCTTCTCTACTATCTCCAACAAAGCATCGTTCAGTGTTGCTACAATTAAATTGAAGTCATCTGAGGTGAGAGTAGTATGCATTTTGGTCATAGATGCTCTCGATTTCTTCTGGGAAGAATCCTTTTGGGGGGGAACCTTCCTTTTCTTCGAGGGATCCTCCTCATCTCTAGGCAGTGTAACCTTGCCTTTCTTCTATTCAAATTCTACACCATCTATCTCTCTGCCATCTCCTCCTTTCTCAGGTGAGATGGAAGTAGTCTTTGTTGAGGTACTGCTTACGTCTTGGGCTTCTTCATTTTTCTTTGTCTTGCTAGGTCCAGGTGTATCATGCACTGCTTCTAGACTGTCAATGCCAGACATCTCCGCAGGATCTACTGGAATGAGGAGGTCCACCGACCAATCTTTAGTAATCTCTTATAATTCCTCCTCTGTCATCTTGTAGTAAGATTGAAGTTTCTGCTTGTGCTTGTCAACGCGCGCTATAATATAAATGCAATGGTGGTCTGCATTGAACTTCATCAAAGGCCTGAACCTATGGAGAGTATTCGGCGTGATGCGAGGCTCGAACTGGATGGTTGGCTTCAGTTGGTTGTAATAGGTATGGAACATGTCATTTGACTTCCATTTCATGTTCCTGTCACTAGAATACCAAAGTGTACTGAACGTCATGGCTAGATGTGCAAAGGGATCGATGTCCTGAAATGTCACACCTTCCGGCATCTCCCAGGCGATGAAAGCGTTCAGGATCAAAAGCCAGCTGAAGTGGAATTCATATCCCTAATCTTGCTCTTCCCTACAGTCTAGTTCCAATTGGTTCACCAGGTACTTCACCCAATTCATTTGTAGGCCCTTTGCAAACTTCCCTATGAGGTTGACTACAAAACCAATCACTTGGGTGGGTTAGTTCTTGTGGACTAAATTTCTTGTGATCAATTGACAGGCTAGGTGCACTGCATCACTCTGGATAGAGGCTACCTTGTAGCCTCGCGTTCCCTTCTCTATTTCTCCATAAGTGTCCTTGATCCTTTGTGCGAGAGCGCGATCCATGGATTTTCCAAGGTAGAAATAAAATGGGTCAGGGCCTTGCATACTCACCCCTGTGATCCGATTGATCAATGTCAGATCCATTGTGATACGACAATTTAACCATAAGAATCTACCATGGTAACACAATCGCAGTAGCTTGATGTATGCATTCACTTATTGGTGCCTTCTGAAGTGAGGAATCTTCATGACATTGAGCAGTGTGGACTGCGTGAGGTTCATAGTCCATGACTGGGGAACTATCTTCGAATTATTTCCCTTTGTTTTGGTCATGTACTTATGTGGGGCGAGCATGTTGTAGACCTTCTATTTGCCGAGGTTGAAGTCACTAAACTTCAGTGCTGCAATCTTTTCTTTATTTGCATGAACTGTGTGTATCCCCTTCATGAGGTACGCAGTGACCAAAGTGTACTCAAATTCTCTAGGCACACTGTCTCGATTGATTTCACCACTCAGAGGTGGTAGGAAGGTGGGAAATATGATCAAAATCAACTTAGGATTCGCGAGATCATCCCTGTGCTTGGTTTTCTTCTCATTGGATGGTCGGGGTGGTCTAGCTCAAGAAGTTGATGGATAGGTTGGAAGTCCTCTCATGGATGATGCTTGTACACCTATGGATAGTCCTCTCTCTAACATGACTCTTTCAGTCATGAAGTCAATCAAAACTTCCTCAACAACTCTTTCTACAACACTCAACTTGTCCGACATACACACTTGGGGTTAATAATCTCAGGTTCGGGAGGGGTAGCTTAGACACAGTAATGAGAGAGAGAGCATAAACATGATGATCATGGTATAAACTCAACGTAGTCTATGGGCTCAAATTCTCAATTGGCAAAAGTGTTCTTGGTGCGTGGTGCGGTGGGATAAATAGGTAACTCGACAATGGGTTTCTTACAATGGGTATGAGGTCTTCATTAACTCTTGTTCGGTCCATTATGGTGTGGTCCAATGGTCTAATGATGAACCATAATTTCCTTTCTTCCCATTCGGAGTGTCGATCGAACAGTTATAATGTCCCCGATGGCTATATTGCTTCGTCATGGAGAAGTTCCATGTGTCGCTGTTCTGATATCCCAACGAAGCTCCAATTTTTCATATTTTCCTTCTGTGGGGTTCCCTCTGGGACTTTCTATAACTTTTCAATCTTATCCCTCTTCTTACTTATCTTTCTAGCCTTATTTCCAGTGAGCTTCATCTCAGTATGCCTTTTTCCATTCTGATTCTTATCTTTGTTGGTCATAGTTACTTCGTGATGTTGAGATTCTTTCCTAGGGTTCCTGGATAATACTCCTTCTTTGTTTGGGGTAGGTACTTCAGTATTTTTTGGATCCTCTAGTGTTCTCTCAGCTTCGAAATCTAGGTTGCTAGTGTTAAATAGCTTCGATCTGCTCTCTTGTTCTTCAATCAAGTGTGCGATCCTTCTGGTCATGAAATATTTTAACTCTTATTTCTTCTGCTCCAAAACTTATTCRTCTTCCTTTCATCTGGCTTGATCTCTATCAATCCCAGGTTTTCCTAATAACACGGTAAATGGGGCAATGTCTTCAACAAATTTAATAATCTCAAAATATTCTTCTGTCGAAGTTCCATTGGCATTCATAKGTATCTAGGCGAGCCTTCCACATAGGTTTATGAGTTACCCTCTAAATAACCCTATTCCTCCTAATGAGGGAGTCATAGCAGGCCTCCCTATAGCTTCCCAAGTTATTTCTGTCATGATATTCACATGTGCTTCCTCATMTAGAACACAGTTAATGTAGAAGTCTCATATTCTTGCTTCAATGCATTCTTTTTCTTTGAAGATCTCTAATAAGATGACATGTCGGTGGTCATTCAAGGTTTCTTTCATCTGTAGCAATACCTGTTCGGATTCTGTATGAAGTTTGACCATATTTTTTAGATATGCCTTAGGGTTTTCTTGATTCATGTTCATTTTTTCAACTTTAGAAATCATTCTCGGGCAATCCAACACTTCATGGTCCATAGCCTTTCTACAAAGACAACTAGGTCTCTTTCCAGGGCATTCCTTAGCCAGATGTCCTGATCTTCTACAACTGTAATAGAGGGTTAATCCTCTCTTCCTTTTAAATTATCCCCAACTTTTCCTGTACTACGCGTTATGATCATAGGAGCTAACCTACAACAAATTCTAACTAGGATCCTGCATCCATTTATTAGTCCAAACATTCTTTCTATGCATAGGTATAACATATCTTTTACTATTCTTGTCAGATCTACTCATATCAAACTTTATTTCATCTATTAATACCCTATTTTTCAAACTAGGACAGACTCTATTAAACATACCTAGATCCATACTCTAGAAACAAAAATTTCCACTTATCTTGCTTCTACAGAGAACAAAGCTTCCAGATCTAGAACTTTTCACTATTCTTACCTTTATCAGAGCACAGAGCTTGCAAATCTTACCTCTTTTAATCATAAGTTATCACTTTTACCTTTCTTAGAGCACAAAATCTTTTAGATCTCACTTCTCTCCTTCAGATACGACCTCTTTTCTTCATATCGGGCTTATTTCTTTTAGCATAGAGCTTTATAAATCAAATAAAATACTACACACTAGAGCGACAGATCTATGCACAGAGATTTCACAATTTTAGGATGAATATTTGCACAGAGCTTCTTCTTTCTCAATTCCCAGCAATCATAGCTTCAGGTCCCAGCAGTTGAACCATATGTTGGGACAAGGGCAGACCCGAGGTTCACCGCTACAACAACGCACCAACAAAGCCTTCACTACCAGCCCTTTCGGCAACACCTACGAAGTAGATGAAGTATCACCTGAGGTAGAGGCAGGGGTGGTTTCAAGACTCGAGTGTCTACAACCTTATATGGGACACAGATATGTGATTGTACTACTTAATAAATCACTTAGCACCGTCATTTCCTCAATATACAATCAATATCCACTTCGCTGATAAAATAGGGCTTCTCAGCATCCACACTAATCTAATTTATTTAATCACTTAGAATAGATAAATATATCAGATCGAGTGGATTAAGCACTAAACATGGCCATATAGATCAAATCTAACATTCTCGTATATCATAAGAACAAAGCATAAGTAAATCTATCTAAACATATCAAAGTACTTAGAAAATAATGTGTGAACACATCAAGACAAGGAACAAAGCAACATAACACAGTATTTATGTGGTTCACCCCCACCCTAGGGCTACCTCCACCAACTCTTATTATTTATTGTCTTCAGTCAATCAGTTATAAGAACAAAGCCTCAAAAACCTACTCCTCATAGGACAAAGATCTGCGCAACTCGCTAGATCCTTCTTCCTTGCATTACAACACAAAGCCTTCCACAGTATGTTACCACCACTTGCACTTAGCTCTACAATTCTCTCATAGTAGGCACAAATCCCTTACAATCCACACCAGATCTTAGATGTTAGCACTTAGCACAACCAGTCTCACATCACATAGATGCATTTGTACTTCTATCTAGCCTAGGTGTCTATTTATATATTACAAAATAAGCCTAAACATGGGTAAACCCATGGGCTGACATCCCAATCCCATTACATAATCCCAAAAACCCAGAAAGGACCCAAAAAGGGGTCGAGATCCCGTGATCTCTACTTTGTCTTGCGCTCCTCCTTCGATAGGCCTTCGAAGTCCCAAAATAGGTCAAAATGACCAAGAATCTCCCAAAACTTGGTCAAGGGAAAACACTATACCTTGGTGAAATGTCTCAAAGATTTCAGAGTCTATGTTTTGCATTAAAAAAACATTGCATCTATTCCTTCAGCTTCTGTGAAGGATGTTCTCAATCATCCTAACATAGATGGGAGAAGGAGCAAGTGGACTGCTAGAATCCTTGAATTTGATCTGGAAATAAAATCCACCAAGCTAGTTAAAGGCCAAGGTTTAGTCAAGATATTGGATGAATCTAATTGTAAAGATTAAGGGTCAATTTCATCAATTTTTTCTCAGAAAATCGGCAAGACGAGTTGTCTGATAACAACCCTCAAGACAACCCTCCGTTGGAAGGATGTGCCTGGTATAAAGATATTATTTATTTTTTGTGAGAGTTGTGACCTCCAGATGAAATGGGGAAAATAAAGGAAAGAGCTCTTAAGGTCAAAGAAATTAAATATTTCCTTATTGAGGAGGTTTTGTATTGGAAAGATCCTTTAGGAGTTCTTTTGAGATGTTTAGACCCACCAGAGGCCCAAAAGATCATGTTGGATTTCCATGGCGGCTTATGTGGGATGCACCCAGACAGGACAAGGGAAATCATGGAAAATTTGAATCCCTTTGGATCGGCCCCTTGTAAATCTCTGAAAATTTCCCAAACAACACTTACAGGTTGAAGAATTTGGAGGGGGACAAATTTTTTGGTGGCCCTGTAAATGGGCACTTACTGAAAATGTTGTTTGTTTGAAGCCGCAGTCGATGACCCACCATTGTAAATATCGTTCATGTTTTATGTTTAATTTGTTTTAAATAGAAGACTCCATAACCCATCACTAAGGCACTGAAGCCGTGGAAAAAGTCCTTAGAACCTAATAGGGAGGACTCTATCCCCTATGGAGCCTAATGTTAGCACATAAACTTGTCAGGGCCTTGTGAGTCTCTGTTTTCTACCAAGGTCTGTAATTTTTCCTATTTCTCTCCTTTTGAAAACTCAATCATAATTTTTCCTTTCGGCTCATAGTTTTCAACTGCTTGTCTTCACCCGTTTGATATAATTTTTATTCCTTAACCACTAGCCTAAAAAATATCATCCCTTAGCCTTCATGTTATCCCTAAGGCCGATCTCCCCTCTTTTTGTCTCTCCTACTGATCCTTTTGTTTTTTTGATCCCTCAGCCAGTCATCGAAGTAATTGTTCACAGGCTGTGGTCATGACCACCAAGTGCAATATTTGAAGTGGTTTGATGTGGACTCAAATCAAGTGAGCGAGAAAAATCAGATTGACGATGATCGAGTGATCGGGATCCTACAGTTGCACGAAATGTAGTGCCAGAAGTCTGAAATTATGAGGTCCATCCTAGTCGTTGGCGCTGTGAAGGACACGTGGTGTGCAATCAATGTTTCGTGGTTTCGTGAGATGGAGTGGTCAAGGAGAAAGTCATCAGGACTCATAAAATGAAAAATCGTGATAAGATAGTGGTCGTTAACCAAAGAAGAGAGATGGACCATTGGATCATCTTTTCTCAATTTCGCGAGTCAGGAAAGTAAAAGAAAAGAGTTTTGAAGATTCATGGAGTGCGATGTCCCAATGTGTAGATGTCATCTGGGTCATTCGATCAAAGGGGACGCATGTCACCTGAACCGAGCGTTGCGATTTCACGAATCAAAGGTTTAAGTATAGAATGCAGCATGAGTTAGCTAAATGTGAAATCATGACGTGTCGAAGATAAGCATGAGGTCATGGCTCGAGGTCACAATGGGCAAGGAAAAGATCTTCTCCAAGGTGTAAATTGCCCGAGTCGTTCACCGAGAAATATCTACATGGCCTCGAGGTGCCAAAATTGACTCAAAGGAGTCGTGAGCTTGCATGGAACATTCATGGGTGTCAGATCTCACCCTAATCCCTATGAAAGCAGTTAATGAAAATGGGGAGGTGGTTGAAACCTCGTTTCACCACATAAATGGAAAGCATGAAAATTTGGCCGTGGAAGGAAGACTGTCAGCCAAGGTTCCCTGTCATGGATTTTCACGTGAAGCCCATACCGATCTGCTCTTGCGTYTGTCAKAAGAATGCAAGTGCACCATGACAGAAGAAGATGTAGACGCCAAGCATTGAATGGTGTTACCAGAGCGTACTACTGTAGGGAGAAAGTTGCTTTGAGTATATATACTCAGTTTTATATTTTGTAATGGTCAATGGTAGAGAAAAGCTCCYGATTTGTAAAGTTTTAATGAACACCCTGGTTCTCTAGTTATGCTTTGTAATATGACATTTCTTGTTTAATGAAAGCCATATTTCTTTCTCCCTCTTGTTTCCCCCTGATACTGAAAGAGTTCATGGTTGAATGATTCACTTGAATTATTGTGACTGCATTCTGATGAAAGTTTGATTATAATGTTGTTATAATTTCTTTCAGTTCCTTTGAAATTTGAATTCAAGAAGAACTTGTGTTTAATTTTTTCTTGCTTAGGTTGTTGGAAAGCCTGATGTTCATGGCAGACGCCTACATTATTCACCGAATTCTTCCTCCTACTCACCCTTACTACAACCTACTGACTGAAGTTAAACTAGACCTCACCTTCTTGTGCATATCAGTCCAGTCTTCTAAGTTAAGACAATATTTTCTTGAGATTGCACCCATTTGACCTTTTTATGACCAACCTATAACATAAAATATTGATGGTTATCAGGCTTACCTCTGCAACAATCCAGAGGTGACTTCTGGTGCTAACATAACTCAATAAATCGCATAGCTATTATCTTGTTAGCCAGGATGAACAATGATCATTCTAATTTCAATGCATGTAGTGTAGCATAGTAGCATAGTTCAATCTTTTATTTTTTCCTTTTGTTTATATTTCTTTTGCCTCTTTTCAACTGCTCTTATGTATTATTTCTAACATGTCTATTGTACAGGTGTCAAAGTAACGAATACATGAACAGATAGTAATGGTAGCAATGGATAACATATTCCATTGTAACATGAAATTAGAGCTTGTAACAAAACATAAAATTCCTTACCCATCATTCACTTGTCGCAATTAGAAACAACACATAACAAGCCTTATTCATTTCCAATAAAACCCCAATTTCAGCAATGATGTAGAATCATGTAAGCAGTGTCGAACAATAGCATAAATATGAAATAAGAACCAGATATGATATCCCAGTCTAAAAGGGGGTCCCACCTACTAGTATTATATATCTTGTTATCTTATAATAATAGGATTTATCAATAATTTGCAGGAAAAATCCTTGTTGCGATTTTAATCATCAATAGTGCAACTTCCATAAGAGCCCTTGGCATAACACTGTTGATTATCGCTCAAAGAAGGCACTAGTGGCCGAAGTGAAAGCCTCTAAATTAGATGCGGGTTCTAAATCTGAGTCATAACCAGAAAGGGGAATATGGATCATTGACGTGGAACCTAGTGCCACTGTTGCTACCACCAAGCTCGAGCCTAGTGAACCAGACGAGCCAGAAGAAGGCAAGTACCTTTTCCATTTGCAGATGTAGGTAAAAGGCACCCCATTTCACTTCATCGTTGATAACAATAGCCAAAATAACCTCATATCACCAGAAGTTGTCAAGTGGTTGTCCCTATCGACAACACCACACCCGCAACCCTACACCATTGGATGGTTTCTCCAAGGAAGCGATCTTTGCATCATCCAATAGTGTTGACCGTCGTATGACATTAATCCCTTCAAAGAAAAGGTATTGTGTGATGTTGTTCCTCTTGAAGTTTTTAATGTTCTTTTGGGGCAACCTTATTTATGGAAATGTCATGTTGTATATGAGTCTAGGCCTCATAGTGTTATTATTACTTTGAATAGGAAATTATACACGATACCCGAGACTATCCCTCCTAGTGTTATTTCCTTGATCTCTGCCAAGCAATGCAGGAAGGTTATCTCTTAGACGGAGAAAT
The DNA here is from genome assembly GCA_032191745.1 of Picea mariana. Lineage (NCBI taxonomy): Eukaryota > Viridiplantae > Streptophyta > Pinopsida > Pinales > Pinaceae > Picea > Picea mariana. The sequence goes on along the minus strand of JASDQU010186872.1, from coordinate 10,949 downwards.
TTTTCTTCTTCGTGATTCACTCTCAGAGTAAGTGAAACATCACAACCACATTGAGGACCTCCGTGACCCATCTCTCCACACAATAGAATAAATTGGATAAGTTCGTGGAAGAATACTCAGATATCTTCTCCTCTCCTACCGAGGTACCTCTGCACTACCAAGTCAAACATCCCATTGATCTAACCCTAGGCACACTGCTACCCAATGGGTCATTCTACCACTACTCTATGTTAGAAAATGAGGAGATCAAGAGGTAGATCCAAGAACTTCTCCACAAGGGGCACATACATCCCAACTCATATCCTTGTGGGAGTTGAATCATACTGGTGTAGAAGAAAGATGGGACTTGGCGACTTTGCATTGATTAACGGGGCCTCAATAAAATCACAGTCTAGAACCAGTACCCGATTCCCCGAATCAACGACTTCCTTGATAATCTCATGGGGGACAAATAATTAAATAAGATTGATCTGAAATATGGCTACCACTAGGTCCCAATAGAACATACAGATGTATGGAATACAACCTTGAAGTCAAAATAAGGTCTTTTTGAATGGTTGGTCATGCCCTTTGGTTTGAAAAATGCTCCAACAAATTTTATGAGGATGATGGATGATATCCTGTGAATTTTCACCAGCAATTTTGTAGTGGTGTATCTCAATGACATCCTCATCTATAACAAGACTTCGGTTGAACACTTGCAACATATTTAGTAGGTTCCTCAAACCTTGCGGAAGAACAAACTATATGAAAACTTGGAAAAATGCTCCTTCTAGATGGACAGGGTCCATTACTTAGTCTACATCATTGATCAACATGTTGTGCATGTGGATCCAACCAAGATCTAGGTCATCCGTGATTGGCCAGCCCCAACCACACTCACTAAGGTTCGGATCTTCTTGGGCCTCACCAATTTCTATCGCAGGTTCGTGTTGGGATTCTCTCATATCGGATGGGCCCTCAGCCAAGTAACTAGGGGTGGCAGTAAGGAAAAATCTGTGTGGGGCCTGTCCCAACAACAAGCCTTCGATGACTTGAAGTAGCATTTGTGCTCATTCCCAATAATTTCATTACTAGACCTATACTGTCCTTTTCATATCGAGACAGATGCTTCATACTATGTTGTGGGAACCATTCTCACTCAACACAGACACCCCGTACTATATCATGGTGAGACACTATCATATGTTGTCTGTAAGTACCCTAATTATGAAAAATAAATGTACTCCATTGTGTAAGAATGATGCTAGTGGATACATTACATTCTGGGGAAGGAGACAATCATCCACACTAATCACAAGCCACTACAGTTCATGTAGACCCAAGGAAAATTGCAGAATGACCACCATCAGAAGTGGTCCACATACTTACAATAGTTCCACCTCAAAATCAAGTATAAAATAGGAAGTAACAACCAAGTTGTTGATTTCCTTAGCTGAACTCCAGTTGTAACACTCAAAATGATGATAGACTCTTGCGGCCATGAGACCTTTGGATGCCCCCACCTCTATGAAACAAACCCTAACTTCTCCACCATCTACCAAATGTTGGGAGAAAACTAAATGGTCGCTAATTTCCATCTTCAGGATGGGTTGTTGTGCCATTTGGGTCATCATTGCGTTCCATCAAGTGAGCGCACAAAGATGATTTGGGAATCTCCCTACATTCTAGTGGAAAAACACTTTGGCATCAAAAAGATTGTGGCAGTGTTGCAGAAACATTTATACTGTCTAAAACTTTGACAGGATGTCGACAAGTATATCAGGTCTTGCACCGCATGCGTTATTTCCAAACCAATAACTAAGAAACAAGGCCTATACACCCCTCTTCCTACTCCTGACAACTCATGGGAATCCATCTCAATATACTAGATTTCAGGCCTCCCGTCCACCAAGAGGGGAAATGACTATGTTTTTGTTGTTGTTGATTAGTTTTCCAGGATGGCGATTCTAGTCACCTACAAGAAGAATGTCACTGTAGATTCCACTACCAAGCTCTTCTTTGAATGCGTCTGGGTACACTTTGGGATCCCACAAACCATTGTCTCAGATCAGGATAGTTGGTTCCTAAGCACATTCTGGTCGAGCCTCTAGTCCCTGCTGGATAACAAGCTCACCAAATCCATTGCCTTCCACCCCCAGACAGATGGCCAAACTGAGGTCATCAATCGAATGATCATACATATCCTACGCATGTACAATTACAAGCCCCCATGCACATGGGATGAGAGTATTCCCTGTGCCTAAGATATCTACAATCGATCCCTACATAGCTCAACTGGACATAATCCCTTTCAGGTGGGGTTGGGATTCCAACCATTGGGCCCTATGGATGTTGCACTACCCTTGGCGACCACCTCAGCCTAATTGTATCCTTATCCACTAGAAGCTAACAAATCCACCCAGTTCATTAATCAGATCCATCCCATCCATCAACAGGTTCACGATATTTTATAAAAGTCCAATGCCAAGTACAAAAAGTTCCATGATCAACACCGGGTGCCACATAAGTTTCAAGTGGGCGACAAAGTTTGGTTGCACTTGCAGAAACAACACCTTACAGGGCCCCATCAAAATATTCTCCCACTCCAGTATGGGCCATACACCATCACCAAGGTTGTGGGTGACAATTCTTTTGTGTTCAACATTCCCCCTTTCCTTGGCCTGAACCCAGTCTTCAACGTGGATCTCCTTCGACCATATTTCCAACCATTATTGAACACCTTAGAGATAGCAGAGAAGTTGACACCAATAGAGATCAACCCTGACTACATGCAACAAGAATCCAATGATCAGATTGTGGACACACAGATCAAGGGAACTCGACAACAAAGGATCCAACTTTATCAAGTTGTCAAAGTAGGGCAGCTCCTGCACCAAGGAAAGTGGCTCACCCGGGGCAAAATTCAACATAAATTTCCTCATCTGATGGGGGAACTCAATGCAATGGAGACCATTGATTACTAAGAAGGGAGGATTGATCCATATGTATGTTGGTGGAATCCCACATATTCCAACTAGTTCATTTGGGCAGTTTTCTAGTTTGATAGTTTTTTTCCTAGTTTTCAGGTCCATGACTTGCGGGGTCGTTTTGAGGCCCTAAACAACATTTTTAGGGCTCACCATGGTAAAAAATGACCTTCAATATATACTAGAAAAATGTTTATTCCTCGGATAGAGCTTCCCAACGGGATATCGTGCACCTAAAAAAAATATCATATGCAAAAGTTATGACCCAGGGAAGTTGATGTACTAACTTACCCAAATGGGGCCCACATGACTTTTGGCGCTTCATCTCCTAGGTTTAGGTTTTTGGATGTCTAGGGATTTTTGACATTCCTGAGAATAGCCATCACATCTCTTCTCATAGATAAGCCACCACCATTCCAACAAGCTTGTTTTCCGCTGCATTTTACAGTTTTAGCTTATTTTCTTATTGAACAGAAAACTAGTTTTACTGTATATCTATTATTCCATGTTAAGAATCTTTTAATAATATGTATTCTTTTCATTCTTCTCATAAAATCCTAATCACATATCTCACATATTAATTTCCTTGTAGGTTGGTATAGGTCTCAGAGCACATGGATGATGTTGAGATGGAGTTCACCGAGGATGAAAAGGACAAGGAGGAAATCTTCCTGACAGATGAAGATTTCATCCTAATGGCACCCGGGTCATCCTTTAAACCTTCTTACCATTTATTCAACCTTTACTCTTAACCAAATTAAATGCTTGATGTTTCATTCTCATGTTAACTAGTCACCAAGACAACCTATTAACCGAACCACTGATAAATAGTTGTCTTTTTCAACCAACCACCAAACCACTAGGTCCCAAAACCTTTAACACTAATCTTGTATAAGTTCACTCCGGTTCGGTTTAACTGGCCACCGGACATCGAGAATACTCATCCACTAGAGGATATAAAAATATGCTTTTAGAGGGATTTAAGGTTGGTCTGATTACCAAGTGTGTTTTTTTGTCATTGATATCTTACAATGATCAACTATCTGACCTTCTTCCATGTCACTAGATCCATAATTTTGTTAATATCGATGCTCTGAAACTTTGTTCTAGTCTACAACTTCTTTACTAGTTGGTTAATCTTTCAATCTAGACATTCCTCAATTATATTACTTGCTCGTTTCCCAAAAACATTAATCTAATGATATATGCACAAGTATTTAAAGGTTTACACATGGGATCAGGAGAACAAAGAATCATTTTCCCACACAGTGGAGGCATAAAATAAAATGCTTTATTAAACATACTTTGTACATGATTTCTATAAACCCAAAAATACACTTATAACTCTACTTGTCCCGATTTCACACAGGTTTTGGGCATTACACATCCCTTGGCCCATTTTGATCATTCCCATAGGCTTACATAAATATGTGGAAGATGAAAGTTCCAAATTACAAAAAATTCCATAGTTTTCAACTAATTTACTTATGTTATCACTGAAATTTCATCCACAAATGGTTACATGAATCCAACATCTCAAAACACCTATTAGTTCATTCATAGCCCCAAAAATGCATTTCCAAAGGGCACAAACTATACAACTGGTTATAAAATTGACATGTGATGAAACAATAAAAGAAGTGCGCACACATGCGTGGGCCAAAAAATCCAAAAAAGTGCACATGCATCCGATGCATTACTGTGTATGCACAAAGACGTGCACACCTGACAATGACACATTTATGGTTTTTGTCAGCCCCTCACCCACTTCTGTTTAAGCTCCCAAGTAGATTTGACCCTCAAATCTGAGTTGAATCCGAGTGGGGGGTTTGTCAAAGACCTAAGGGTGCCCTAAAGGGTCACTTGTTCACACTAAAGACCGGTTGGATAATGCCTCAAAGATTTGATATAAAAATAGGCCATGGGTGCACTATGAATTCAAAAATATCATTGTATTGTTATGTTGCCTCTATTCTCCTATGAGAAACCTCTTTCCTTCTTGGAGCATACTAGCATCATTTCATTAAGCTATTGACCTCACCTCTTGAGGGAATAAGCTTGGATTTATTCACCATTTCCTTTCTAGTTTTCCATTTGTAAGAAGAGCTCTCACATAGCGGACTCAAGATCCCTCCCTTGGAGGAAGAGGGGATCCATAAGTCCCCATTTTTCCTTGGTGTTTTTCCACTAATATAATCTCTCCATTGGTGGCATGAATATTGGTCAATTGTTTGATTAATTTTGGTTCTGATTTCCTTATGCATTGTAGTTTTGTTTCTTTAGTTGTTATTAGCTTAGTTGTTTGTTTATTTCATGTGATTGAGACATTTGACTCATACACTAACTTTTGTCATGTTCAGCTAACCTAACTAGACTTGCAAATGTCCCTCTTTTGCTCATTCAAGTGGTAAAAAGGATACAATAGATTGGCCACCATATTGGGGAAAGGTATCAATTTCCTCCCTATTTGGGTTGTTTGAACACTTATTTTTTATCTATTTACCTTGCAGTGATCATAACTGGCCAAATCCTACCTGCAAAGAGCTGGAAGAGGAGAATTTCATTTAAAATTTTCTTCCTGGACATGTATTAGAACACGAGTGGGTTTTCCATCCCACAGGCGCATTGTCTGAGAACATGCACCAACAACACTATTTTTTCAAGTGCATGGTGCGCCAACAGGTCCTTTTTTCTCTACACATTGGCGCCACATGCGCCTCTATCTAAAATGGGGTCTGCGCATCTGTTCAGAAGTCCAACATTGTAAGAGCTTTTTGTGATGTTTGGAAGGCCCCTAGCCTTATAAATATTGATTCTATGCAATTTGTAAATTAACCACACTTAGATTCCCTCTCCACATGAAGGGTTATTCAAAACATAGGCACTTAGAGGGTTAAAAATAACCATATTTCTCTTCTTTTGTCTTCATTTTCCACATGGATGGCTTGTTTTGATTGTAAAATTTAAGTTGAAATCATTCACTATCACATATATAAACACTTGCATATATAAACACTATCACATGCTTGCAATTTAGGACAGTTGTTTTGAAGCTTTCTTAGATTAAGTCACATTAGGGAGCTTAAAGGATTAGTAAGGACCCATATGTCCACATTCAGTTCTCTAGGGACTTTAAAATTCCATGAGGTTGTACCAATGGCATCTAGTAAGATAGGTAATCAAGACTTGTAAAGGACCACACGAAGTCCACATGCTGTAAGGTGACACCTAACTTATTAAAAATTTGGCACATTTTATCACTTGCTCACACACAAAGTCACTACTCACTCACATAACTTTATCTCAAATTGTGGAGGTTGAAGTAGGTTTCCTCCCAAGGGATTCTGAAACGTCCCACTATTTCTTGAAGGAATTATCCACTCCCACTTAATTCAAACGAGATTGGTTCACACCCCCAATATCTCAAACAACCACTTCTAAATTTTTTCTAAAAATCTCACTAAGTTTTCCTCCATAGGAGGTGCCAAAATAAATGTTTTAGTCTAGGTAGGATGTCAGGGATAGGCATCTAAATAACTCCCTATTATCTGGTTCTCACATCTTCAAACATTAGAAGTTGACAAATAGGGAAATTTAAAGTCCTCCAAGTCAAGTGTTCCTACACCATAAGGCAGGGAGATACCCATGAAGGGTCAAAGGCCAAGGTCTAGTTGTTCTATGAATCCCCCCTTGAGGCACCCACCTCTTGAAAGGGATCCAGCTCGTGACCCATTTATGAGGTCAAAAATATAAATGACGCAATTTGACTGAGGTACCTAGTGACCAAATTTTAGGACATCTACCCAGGTGGAAATTGTCAGCTGCACTTGCACCTATTCGGAAATATAGCCAACTCTTTCGGGATATGCACCCTCTACCCATCATTATAATTTCTTCTTTCATCCTTAAATAGTTCCTCTTCTGGTGGATTCAGACCCCACTATTGAGTGCCATTGGAAGGTCCAATTCTATTTGAGAGGAAGGACGTTACATATTTTTAGGACACAAGCACTTGTTTTCTTTATTTTCCCACACAGACAAAATCTACATACCCACATCTATGCTTCTTCTCAATTGATTTATGCATGATTCTCTTTTGATTACATACAATTGTGAGATATATTGTGAAGGTCCAAAATTATACAAAGAATCTTGTTCATTTATTTCTCTCATCACCATTTTCACACATTCACTTTGCTAGTCGGACATCATAGGGGACCCACAGAATTCCTGTCCTTCCAAATGCTTACTGAATCTCCCTCCTCTTCTAGGAGGAGTTCCTAGTCTTGCCAACTCATCGGCTCAACTCTCTCACACCCCTGTGATTTCTACTATATTAAGATCATCTTTTCTTGGTTCCACTTTACTTGGGTCCACTTCCCAAGGTCAACCATCCACTATCTCTCTTTTACAAGGAAGAAGGGGGTATACTTCTTATCAAGGAGGAAGTACAACCCCACCTAAACCCCCTCAAGAGTTAGGTACACAAAMTTCTCACMCCATGGCTGGAACCAATCCTCTACGAATGATCCTATATTGCATGACCCCAAATGGCCTGCAATTCCTACCAAACTACCTTCGAACATTCCCAAGTTTGAAGGAAAGGTGGGAGAAGATCCTGCCAACCATATCACGACCTTCCACTTATGGTTCTCTTCAAACAACATCATCRATGAATCAGTCCATTTAAGGTTATTTCAATGCACACTCACAGGCCCATCAACCAAGTGGTATGTAGACAAAAAATCAGGGTCCCATGTGACTTTTGAATCATTGGCCAAAAAATTCTTAACTTTCTTTAAACTACCAATCCACAATGACAATGGTCTAGAACTTCTCTTTGAGTTTAAACAAACCTCAGCCACACATATCGCCGACCACATTCACGAATGGCATCGAAAACATGGTTTATGCAAAGAAGAAACCACCAAGCAACAATGCCTCGATTGGTTTCTTAGATCACTCATCTCTCTCCTTGCCAAAGATGTGGCCTCAAAATTCCCCCAAAGTGAAGACAAAGCCATCAACACGGCTCAATAGTATGACCTCATTTATTCATAGTCAGGATACTTATATGCGGTACTACTTGACGCCCTGAGACCCATACCATTCATCTAGGACAAACCTGGGATGTCTCACTCAATGGATGGATTGATTGGTACCACAACATACCACAATATGTACACCCAACCACCACCTATGTACGGTACACCCCAATATCCACCGATATATGGAGGACCCCCTTGTTATCCTCCTACCCTTATCAACATCCATACCATGTTTTCCTCCCTCCACCCGTAAGTGGACCCTCGCCAACACCCATGATGTGCCCAACTGTTCAGCCAAGTTATGGTACCCCCTCTACCTCAGCTTACACTATGACTACTAGTGAAACTGCTATGCCTTCCTATGAACCCTACGAGTCATTACCACAAAATAATCCATACTTTCCGTTTCCTAGTCCTCCACAACCCATTGCTCCTCTGCAAGGACAACCACACGTTGGGGTTAACTTTGTTCAACCCTCTCCCATTAAGAAAATTCAAAATTTTGAACAAATGAATACGGAAAAAACATAAACAATAATAACTAGGGACTAGGGGGAAACAACCCTCAACAAAACCAACCTTTTGGGGGAAACCAGAATCAGGGGAACCAGAACCCCCAAGGGAGAAATAACAACAAACTCCAAGGGAGAAATAAAAACAACAACCTCTAGACGAACTTCCCTTGTGCCCTTTGCAGTGAGAATGGTCATTATACTCACCATTTCCCCCAAATATCCGACTTCAAATGGATGAAAGATTCCATGAATGCGCCACGTCCTCCATGTAGAATTCCTGCAGAAACCCCGATATATCTAGAATTCTAGTTAAATTGAACACAAATAATTTGCTTATATTCAGGAGATGAGAGAAATTTTTTGCTCCATAAATATGAGAATTATATTAATAAAAAATGAATATACATGAGCAACCATCCTCAAAAAAGAAGAGATGAGGTGAATATATAGAATTTCCAACATAGAAATTCTAGTCAAAAAAAGCTAGAAATAGCTAAAATAGGTGTCATAAGCTAAGGGAGACCACATAGTTCGACCTAGACCACTAAAGATACATGTCACACACTCATTAATGTCCACAAGAGTTAAGTGATGCACATAATCTCACTTAATCTCACTTAACTGACCCGAAATAGTAGTTACTAATAATAGTAACGACAAAAATCATTAATTAAGGAATAAATCTCTCACTCAAAGAGGAGGTGCGCATTCCCTAATAATAGATGATTTTTTTCATGCGGGATTTGGAATAAATCATGAATAAATCATGAATAAATCATGAATAAATCAAGAAAATCAATAATAAATCGAGAAAATAAGGAAAATCAAGAACCGAGAGTTGAGTCTTGATCTAAAATTAGCAGTTTTCCCTAAAATCTAGGGATGAGGCACCCTTCTTCTCTATGTGGCCAAATTAGGTGAAATAAAGTGTAAATGAATGTATTAACCAAGATCTAGGAGTCTAATCTAGGTATAAACTAATGCATGTTAGGATTATGCTCCAACACTCCCCCTTAAGCCTAATTGTAATGACAAACAATTTGAGTCCCGACAACTTGGCCATTTTAGGTACTCATTACATAAAATAATTCCTCATGAAAAGAGGAAAGAGGGAAAACCTCGTGGGAAAAAACCCCCCCCAAAAGAGGAAAAAAATGTTGAGTGGCCAAAAGTGATCTACTCAGTTGTCTCCACCACTCCAAGCATAGCTCTCAGTTCTGGAAATTTCTTTTCAGTGAAGGACTTGGTGAAGATGTCAACAACCTCTAAGTGTGAATTTAGATCTAAGCCAAATGAAATATATCAATGTATGGGAATAAAATGTTCCATGGAAGCCATGGCTTGAGGAGCCCCAAAAAACTGTGATCTAGTCCTTCTTGTATCCGCAGGATCACCGACTAGTTCACCTACATCTTGCAGGGTTTTCTCTGCCCAAGTTGGAAAATGAGTTGGAGAAGCCATGAAATTATCTTCATCCTCTGTATAATACCTGAAAGGATGCTCTAATGGCTGTCCTGAAGTGCTCGAAGAAGTTTCTAACTCCTCCTCATCAGTGACAACAAGCGGTTCCTCGACAGGGTCTTCTGAAAAATCATGCATTGATTCTTCTTCAAACTTCACACTTCAAGCTAGAATGAACTTTTCAGTGTGAGAATGAAACAATATATATCCTTTGACACCTTTAGGATATCCAAAAAATATGCATTCAACACTTTGAGGCTCCAAAGCCTTCCTCTTATCTGTCGGAATGTGAGCCCATGCTCATGAACCAAAAATACGAAAGTGCGACACTTTCGGTTTCTTACCGGTCCAGCATTCAAAAGGAGTGGTGCCTTTGAGTGATTTGTGAGGAACTGAGTTCTGAATGTATGCTGCACAATTAATATCTTCATACCATAGCTTGGGAGCTAATGATTTCGACTGGAGCATACAATTGGCCATCTCTTTTTAGGACCGATTTTTCCTCTCCGCAACACCATTCTGCTGTGGTGTATATGGTACTATGTGTTGTAGTTGTATATTGATTGAAGGCCATGGGAATGGGCCCGTAATGTCACTGTGAATCAGCCCAAGTGGTGAATAATCTCTCTGTGCCTTCCCTTTGTCAAAATGTTGCTCTGGATGCTTGCCAAGAATGCATCCTTGACATACACCGCTTTGTTACAGGTATGAAATAACTGAGAGGGGGGGGTGAATCAGTTATTGTAAATTATTAACCATTTCTCTCATTTTTAACTTCGAATCATTAATCTTAGTGGCAGTAAGTATTTACTGTGAAAACCAGTGTTGTAAACATAAAGCATATATTATAAAGAACAACAATCACACACACAACATTCATTCACAATTATGAGACACAGATTTTTCAAGAGGAAACCCAACCCGGGAAAAAACCTCGTCTTCTTAAGATGTTCAGC